>APFE030376472.1:39340-135229 GCA_000404065.3 Pinus taeda | reverse complement strand
CATTTGAGTATCGTGCTCATCTTCCTCAATGATTTGATTGTCATAGGATTTTTCAGAGGTTAGAAATTGTAAAATGTCATCATCGTGGTTAAACACTCTCCAATTGGTTACATTGTTAGGAATGGATGGCCTAAAAAGTAATTCTACTGAAAACCTATCTGGACTATAGTCTTCGGAAGGGAGTAGCTTGGAAGCAACATTGGCTAGCAAATCGGGTGCGGAATTCTGCGCCCTGGGAATGGAAGAAATATTGAATGCTAAAAAATGGGAGGTGAACTCTTGTACCGGCGATTGATAATGCTTAAGATGGTTCGAAAGACAATGAATTGTATTCCTTACCTGTTTAACGATAATCTCAAAGTTGCCAAAGACCTTTAAGTTTTGAACTTTGAGGCCGATTTCTTTGTATAATCCTTGGACTAGCGCTTCGTACTCGACTGTGTTATTGGTGCATTCAAATTCTAATCTACAGGACATCATTGTTTTTTCTCCTTGTGGGCTGACCAAAATGCAACCTGCTCCTGATCCTTCACTGGACTTAGATCCATCAAAATATAAAGACGAAAATAATGAATTATCTACAGTTTTTGTTACAACATTCTCAGTAACATTAATGCATTTAGACCTGTCGGTCTATGAAAAGTTTTCAATTTGTGATGCGAAATTTTTGACTGAGAAAGGAGATGGCTGGGCAATATAATTGCCGAAAAATTACTTGGAAGAATAATTTCCTAGGATATTGTTGTTGAACGCAACCGGTTGATTTTCTTGTTCAAATTCTGTAACAGTGTGGGTCATATGTTTCTCTCGATCGATCCTTATTTGATTGGGCTTTCCCTTAGAGGGGAGCCACATATGTGACCAATCGGTGGAGATATACCCATGGAGCTTTTCTGACCAATCCCTACTTAAAATCAACCCATAGAATTCAGGTATATCGGCGATTAGAATATCAATCCTTTGGACTATTCTTGGATCTGCCGATAACCTAATCGTTACAGAGTTTATTTCCCCTAGAACTTGAACTTTAGTTCTATCTAACTGCACAATGTGAATAGAAGACTTATGGGGTTCTATATTCAGTTTAGAGCAAACTGAAGCAGGCATTATATTCGAGGATGCCCCAGAATCAATTAAGCAGTTGTGTAGATTTATATTATAAATTTCATAAGTCAAGAGGAAAGGAGGGGTATGGGAGTTTGATCTATCTCCAATCAGAATTGTGTCAATTGCCTCAATTCTACCAGCAGGGGGTTGTCTTGAGTCACTTGCAGCTTTAGTGGTGGGAAGAGGTGAAGAAGGAACAACGTTAAGTTCTTTGAGTAGTAATTTTTGCTGATGTTTTAATTTACTAAGTTCAAACATGGTGATGTTTGCCTTAGTTTTCTTCATGTCATCGACAATGTTATAATCCATCGAATCAGAAACTACCAATGTTTTAGATGACGAAGGTGTAGTGGAAGATGATGGCTGATTGTTAGATATTGTTGTGGTTGGATTTCTAGCGGGTACCTTTTCATTTACAGTATTGGTTCCAGCACTCCTTTTCTTTGGATTAGCTTGAACGGGTTCGGGAGTACCTTTACTCCTTGTAGTGACAGGAAAGGCTTCTTTCTCAACGTCAGTATCGGAATTAGTGAGTATAAAGTCCCACATCCCGTGACATTCAACTACTTCCTCTTCTTCTTCTTCAGATGGTGTACCTGTTTCTTCCTCTTCTTCTTCCTCAGGATCTGAGTCTGCATATGATATAACATTTGGAGGTTTAGACTCGGGTTTCTTGAAATTCCTATATGGTTTCTTCGTTGAGGATTCTGATACTTGTTTCTTGATCTCAACCATTTCGTTCGACATGGTTTTAAGGACTTTTTGAAGGCCCTCCATGTCATATGGATCCTCAGTAATCTTTTTCTTAGAGTCATCTTTAAAGGACACTTTTTTAGATTTTCTTTCTTCCAAGGCAATTTTCTTTTCTAAGGCGATTACACTCTTTTCCACATCGAGTGATTCCTTCATGTTTTGGGCCAATGTAGGCTGTTTAGCCCTATCGAAAAATATGGCTATGTTCGAAGGCAAAGCAGTGATATACCATTCGCTTCTAACTTGTTCGCTTGGCTTATCATCAGTGGGGATTTTGTTCAAGAGTTTCTTGAATCTGGAGTTGAACTCCTTAATGGGTTCTCTTGACTCGATCCTTAAATTGGAAAGGTCATGGACAAGTGTAGCTAAGGATCTGTCATCGCCGTATTTGGTGAGAAATTGTTCCTGGAAGATATCCAAACTCGGATGGATCAGAGGCAAGGAAAAATACAAGACCCTGCGATCCTTGTAGTGAATAGGGAAACAATCTTACTACCACATCTTCTTCAGTGACTCCTTTTAGATTGACTGACAACATAAAATTGTTTATATGTTCTTCTGCCGAAGTTCCAGCATCTGGATTGAACTTGGGTAACCATTTTTCGGGGTAATCGAGTAAAGGATGTAAAGGTGCAGGCATGGTGACTGCACGAGGACTTCTCCATGGTCTTTGGGCCATTTTAGGATTACCAACGATTGCTTGTGGTGTTCCAAGTGCTTGAGGGGGAGGTGGAAGTACAGACTGAAAAGATTGCGATGTTTGAGATGAAGTCCCTTGGTGAACAACGATATGAAGTGGTGAAGTGGGTGTTTGACTTCGCACAGGTGATGATGAAATGGAAGATGATGGAGAAAAGGTTTCGCTACCAGAACCTTCGGCGGTCTTTTTGATCCTTTTCCTTTCGGGTAAAGGAAACTCGGGTGGTTCAATACCTAGCTTTTCGCTTTGGAGTCTGGTAAGGTGAGGGGGTAAGCGAAATTGTGAAGTCTGACTTCCTTGTGATACTTCAGATCTAGGAGGCGAAATTGAGAAGCCTTGAAGTTTCTGGATGATGGATTGAACTTCAGGGGACTCCAGACTTAAGTGTTCTGAAGTATGATGTAATTGAGCAGTTCTGGTTGATTCTTCTTCGTCTCGTCTAGATACTGGAGATTCAGAATGCGAACGAGATGTCCGAGGAGAGGTGTAGTGTGAATTACTCTTTGAATGGTTTGTAGGTGTTTCCTTACTCGCCATTCATAGTGGATGGCCCTCCTTCTAGCACTAGAAATGTTGAGGCCTCGAAAATCGCTAACATTGGGGGATAACCACCCGGTCCAGACCTTAGTACAGCTCCTTTTCCGTTTGGGATGGTGGCTCCGACTGGAGATAACTGGACCAGTTTCCCGGTAATAAAATAAAAGGGATGGATGGGTGATGAATAGTTTGCTTAAGTGATAGGCGACTAGCTTATTCTATTGACAGAAATAGGGAAACTAATACTAATCCTGGGAACAACTTATTCATTTGGAATGCAGCGTTAAATAATCTTTATCTATCCAGAAAGGCATGTAGATGACTCTGTAAAATAAATAAGAGAAATTCATTCATTCAAAGATTACTTCATATGAATAGTCACAATGAAGCGATAAATACAAATTACTTCATTCACTGTTTATATCATCGATACATATATACGATTGAAAGAGAAGCATGCGATAAACAACCAATAGTGGAATGCATAAAGAATGCTGCGAAAAGCACATATATATATAAGAGATAATAGAAAGAGAAATTTAAACAACAATTCATATAACAAAAATGAGTACAGACGCAGATAATAGTACCATGTGAGCTACAGATCAATCCAAAATATCAATCGTTGTTCAAAATTCGTTCTTCAACATAGAAATCCTTTTAAACAATGACAGTAGTGCACATTTGCATAAGAACCTTCCTCATTAAATTCAGAATAATTGGTCCAGTTTCATAAAAGAATATCCCTGAAGTACAATAGTGCAACTTCAGGGTTTAAGTCATATACAAAACTTTACGACCCTTTGTAAATGCATGAAAGGGTCTATAAATACTACTAAGCTAAAAAAAATCTATGAAACAAAATCCTACTAAATTGGTATCAGTAAATGCGATCTATTTCTCATGGGCGATCTGGTAGTCGGCGATGTGAATCATGACTCAGGTTGTTTGCCCTTAAACCTGAGCTGGCTTATCGCAAGCATCGGCTCCACTTCTGGCGGTTTGTTGAGGCACAAACTGAATTGGGCAGTGAAGGTGGCATCCTGAATGTTAGGTATAATATACCCGACAGCATCTGTGAGGCATTTCAAGGCGGCTCTTTGGCTGTATGGCTTGATTAAGAAGAACCAATAAGCATCCCATGTCAAACTGTTGATTCTAGCGATTAATCTTCCGTTTTTCTCCAGCTCCGGGTAGCATGAGTGCTCCAACATATTTGTCGCTGTTAATTGACCTGGAGTACATTGGGAAATCATATTAGACAAATAAAGCGTATTATTTACTAATTCAACCAAATTTCCAGTGGTTGCTTTGCATCTGAAAATTGCTCTTTCTTCCTTCATTAGCTGTGATTGCCGTTCTGTAAATAATATTTCTTTGTGCGATTCCAGAATTATCGGTAGATTAGTCACCTAGCCTTGATCGGAATCCTGCCATTCTATAAAATTTTGTCAGTGTTTCTTCGGCCTGATCCAAATCGGTCCTTGCTTTTTCTACCTTTTCGCTTATGGATGCTACTAAGTCGCATAATGGTTCTGCTTGTGTAATCTGCTGACATAGGAGCTTAACCTGATTAATCAATGCCTTATTTAACTGAAGTGCTTCCACTTTGAATTCATCTACCTGAGGGAGCTTTTTCATTTGCTCAATATGAGTGGTCAATTGAGTGATTTGCTCATCTTTTGCTTTCGTTGTTCCCTCAGTCGATATTCTTAATTGCTCTAGTGCCACCGATAGCTCCCTTTGCCTTTGGATTGCGCTTTCATCAATCCTCTGCTTTTCCTCTTGTAATTGCTTAGTCAGCTGATGATTGCTCTGTTGCTGCACTAGCAGTTCCTGTTCTGCTTGCTTTGCCTTCTGCTGAACTTCCGATAATTTCACCTGTAGCGAAGAGATGTCTTGATCCTTGGCCTTCAATAAACTGCTCACCTCCGATGCTTTATCAATGGTGGCCGCCGAATATGCTCCAGCGAATTGCAATAGCTTGGTTAAGTCATCGGAGGGGTTGAATTCCTCTTTCCACACAACATTGCCCGTCACTGTTAATTCAAGGAATAGGGAAGGTTGATTAGCTCTTCTCCTTTTCCTCTGTCACTTTACAACAGCTTTATGCTTAGGGCTATAAAATACATCCAAAGGGGGAATCTCTTCAATTTGCAAAATGATTTCTCCTGTTGGATCTTTAGGAATTATCTCTGTTTCTTTTGATTTGGGTAGGTCGTTGGTTTCGCCCGAAACCGGTTTCGATGTCGCTTCCTGTGTGTCGCCTTCTTTAGAAACCTCATCATCTTTCGAGCACTCTAGGTTGTTGATGATTGTACTAAATTGTTGCCATTGCTAGAGCAAATTTGGATCTACTAGTGTATCATCATTATTTTTAGAGCTGCTCTCTTCTTGTGCTTTCGCTTGGGTTTCTTCTTGTCACTGCATATTTTCCTGGGTTACTTCCTGCCTCTGGCTATGCACTTCCTCCTGCTGCTTTGATGTAGTAGGAGGTGGCGTATTACTTTGCTTCTCAGGCTCGCCTGATCTTGTTGTCGTTGGAAGAGTCGCTAACAGGTCTAGAGGCAGAGTTTGCAACCTCTGTTCTCTGATTCTGTTAAATTTGACTAGCCCTTCATCGTTGTACACATTTTTGGCAAGTGACTTAACTTGATACAGTGATTTGGCCGATGCAAATAAATCCTCGAATCTGTCTTCTTTGTGCTCGACCTTGGCCAATTTGGCCTGGTCGAGTGCATTGTAAGCGATCTTCCTCGGATCATACTGCCTGCTTGGCAGAGTAGCCAGAGTGAGCGAATTCATTTTCCTAGCTTCCTTATCTGCATGTTTGATATCATGCAGGCTATAAATTCCAATTCGTAAGGGAAAAGAGGGCCAAACATGTTTTTTCACTTTTTTGAGGGTCTGAGTAACCCCATCAGCATTGATTTGATAAGCTACTTCCCTGGCAAGTAACTTATCGAGGATGTAAAGTGGTAGCACATGCGACCTGGCCTGACTGCCAAAAAATCTGATGTAGGTGAATTTCTCCTCCCCAAACCAACTTGCTACTGCGGTCAAATCTACCCCTGCTTGCTCATAAATCTTCGGGGCAGGCTTATCAAAAGTGGAATAATGAATTGGCAACATAAAACCATTGCAGATTTGATAAAGATGGTGCTTATAACTAGTCTTCCACAATTTTTGATAATATATGTGAATGTGTGTGGGGTCTTGCGATGTCCACCTCCATCCAAGCATAGGAAACTCAAAATTAAAACACAACACATCCATCACATAGGCACTGTAATAGAATGGCGGAATAAACCTCTCTATGATGCGAGAGTTAAACCTGAAATCGAGAATGGCTTTGGGTAACTTGTTGGATAATATAACCGCCCAATCCATAATTTCACCACTACATGGCGCCTCTATTAAGGGGACCATTTCTATGGTAAAATTGGCGGAGTCATGCAATCCCCATAGCCTACACAGCATAATTCCAGCATAGCAGTAAGGAGAACATAGGGAGTCAACTGAGTACTTACCCGAGGATTCATGTTTGTGTTTTGCTGGATTCTGTCTCCAGCCTCGAATTGGTTCAGACTCGGTCTCGTTCTCTGCTCGAAATTTCTCTAGAAATGCCGCATTATATTTTTTCTCTTCTGTCGGTAGGTGATACATTTGCCTTAGATCTTTGGCTCGAAAAGAACCTAAAATCCTCCCGTCTGCAGTGCTAAACAATCTGTTGGTAATTGGGAGCTCTTGGATTGCCCACCTTACCACATCTGTATATGGGAGAATTTGTTCCCGGGCCGCTATTTTGTGAAGAAAGGAGTCGGCCAAGTCTTTTAAATTGGCATCAGATTTGCTGGTATTATCACATGAGATTTCTATCCCGGTCACCTTTGGCTCTTTGGCTTCAATCAAATTATACGTTCCTTGCCAAGTGGTCCTGCTAAGTCCTAAGCACGTCGTATATGATATAAGCCCTTTGTTCTTACCGCTTGGATCAACAACAGCTTGCCCCGCGGCTGGCGAAGCAGTAGGCATTGTAGTCTTCTTTGATTTCTTTCCCATCCCACTTAATTTTGTCTCTGTGGAAGAATCCTGCACAGAGCGAAAGATAGGCATAACACAGGCAACAATAACATGAATTGAACAGAATGAAGTATATATATCTGGATGCATTCATAGCGATCAATTGACTTAAGGTGTCCTTGGGATCAAATCTGTGGATAGATCACAAGCTTGTTGTTCTCATTAAATGGTCATTATGGCCTATCAATCTCATTAATACCAGTCGCTTCGATTAATGGCCGAATGATTTATTTGAAGCATGCCTTGGGCGATTTGGCGGTTTGAACGCGGATGAGCGGCTTTTCAAAGGATATTGCCTTAATTACAAATAAATCATATTAAACTTCCTTTATGAATTTTACTTTGAAAACTGCGCTTTTTACCCTTTTCGCAATCGGGTATCGGGGAAATGCTAAGTTATTTCATTGGTTTTGTTTGGAATCCGCGATCGCCAATAGCGATATCGCATCGCATCGGGAATAGCTAGTAGGGCCATTTAGAATGAGGGCATGGTGAGCCGTCGATCGCCGATAGCGATATCGCATCGCATCGGGTGAGGGGGAGCTTATTTGCACTTTAAGTGTTATCGTCGATTGCTGATTGCCGATTGCCGATTTCGCATCACATCAGAGCAAGGGTTGTTACTCATGTTACTTTATGCTTTTGTCGATATCCGATAGAGATTTCGCATTGGCGAAAACCAGGATGTCCCTTAAGTTGTGCTTTCTTTGTCATTGTGATATGCGATCTTGCGATCGCTTTATCGCAATGATAAAGATAAATTGTTTTATGTTGGTTTTTTTTTTATTGGTTTTATTAAAAAGGCCTTTTAATAATGTTTTCTTTTATTCGAGCCTTTTTGAAATAGAACTTTAAATTGATACCAATTTGAAACAAAAATTAAAAGGGACCCATTTCACATTATATTTTTAGAATAATAATGATATGAAATGGAGGGTTGTTGTATGGCACAACACCTAGCTAAGAAATCACACATATAAAATGTTACCTGCAAGTATTCCCTCTGAAGCTACTTGAGCTTGCTTTCCTTTCCTTGATCCTTTCTTTCTTTTCATTTCCTTACCTTCCCTTTCCTTTTCTCCAAACTAGAGTGCTCCAAGAAAACTATAAGTGACCAAGAGAGTGAGAGAGAGAAAGAATAATTAAATAACTCCAAACTTGAACTTGAAAAAAGCCATGAATTGATCCTTAGAATCATTTTTATGCATGAGGCCTCTAATTTCTTCATTTTCCATTATTTTCCTTCAATTTTCTCCTCGCATGTAACCTATGACCTTTTACCTTCCTTTTCTCCTAATTTCCTTTTATTTTCATAAACAAATGTGCCAAAAATGCCTTTTTTCCTTTTAATGCCTTTGCCTTAGCCTTTGCCAATTTTCCTTAGCAAAAACACACACCCAATGATACCCACTAGGATATAGTTTCCCAACATTCAGCTTGGAATAAAATTCCTTTAACCATGGTCTTATTTTGCCTTGATTAAATTTTATTACATGAACTTTTCACCTACATATATGTATGAATGCAGGTAGTCGAGCATAAGCAATCAATTATTGTAGTCAACCTACAAGACTGATACATGTAACCAAAACATTCACGAATGCACCTGACATAAAAGGATGTAGTCAAGAGACATATAATCAACATGTAGGCCACATATAACCATATGCAACCATTCATATACTTCTGATGATGCATCCCATAAAATCACATCAACTTCCTCATAAAAACCTTACTACAATCATGATCAACATGATGCAATGCAACAACCACATGGAATTAAAGTGTAAGAGACACACATGCAACTAAAATGCATGCATGACTAAGCATCTTCACCCAATGAGAGTGCAACCATGCTCTAATACCAATCTGTAGCACCCCCTCCTCCCAATTCCACCCAAGAAATCAGCCAGTCAGGGTAAACATGTGATGAGAGAGGCTATTATAAGCAATTCAACTTCCTTGATGACCTTAAGGAAATGGAACTGATGGAACATATCAAACAAACCCATCCACATCAATGTGAACACCTTCAAGAGACATGTCAGCCACTTAGACATCCTGTCCCTAAGTCCCACTAATGATTTAAGCCTTTTAACCCTTGGTAACTCTCATGTTGTACGCAAGATAGTGACCAAAAGCTAATGTTGCTCTCACAAGCTTGTGTTCTACCGCCCTTGGACTTTTTCCTGTAGACTTGTGCCATTGTCCTCGATGTTTGAGCCAATTTTCTAGCCCATAATCATGGCCTCTACCCAGAACTTGTTATAACATTTAGAATCCATCAAATACATGATGACAATATAAAAAAATCAAAAATAAACCTTAGGACTAGGCCCAAGCATCCTCAACTACAACTGACATTCTATCAAACATTTGGCATCATTGCAACCTATAGGTCTAGGATACAAGACAGAGCATAAATGACTAAATGAACTTATGAAACATAACCATAAGGCTCACCTCTTTCTTCATTGAACTATTATATCATCATTTAGGTCTTGCATCCATCCATTTAACAATTTTTAATTAAATTCATAAAATAATCATGACATGAACTAGTCATTTAACCATGCTTATAACCAGCATAAAACCATATAAATGTCATATATATGACAAGTTTTAAATCCACATATAAACCAGTGCAAAAGTAAGAGAACTGAGCTTCTATTAATCATAGGCAAATCCAACCAGGTTCAAGACTTCAATGTACCACCCAACCATACATGGTTGAACCAAATCTATCTTTCATCTAGTCACCCTTGTGCCAAATTCCAAGCATGAATGTGGGATCTCATAGAACAACCAATCCATGAACAACTAAGGGAATCTATAGGCTAAACCACTTCCACCCTCATCAAACACTGATCAAACCAAAACTGATGCTCTGATCACAACCGAACCAAACTTTGGAATTCCATCTAGAATACATCAATGTCCTTGAGGAATTTTCTGCCTCCTCGTCTCTCATGCTTTACTGCAATCCAATCTCGAATCACTAAGAAGCATGAGAGAAGACTAAGAGAGCTCCAAAATTGAACTAAAGAAATGGTTACCAACTGATTCTGAGAAGCCTTTTTATGAGTGAGGCCTCTAATAACTTCATTTTCCATTATTTTCCTTCAATTTCCTCCTAACATGCATCATGTGACCTTTCACCTTACTTTTCTCCTAATTTCCTTTATTTTCATAAATAAATGTGCCAAAAATGCCTTTTTTCCTTTTAATGCCTTTTCCTTTGCCAATTTTCCTTAGCCAAAACACACATCAATTGATGCCTACTAGAATATCTTTGCCCAGCATTCAGCTTGGAATAAGTGTCCCTTAACGATGGTCTTATTTTATCTTTATTAACTCTCATTACATGAAATTTTCACCAGGTTGTTACAGCAGCAATACCATTTTTTTAAATGTCTCCTTTTGTCACCAATGACTAAATATGTCATAGCTCTTAGGCATTTATCACACATACTTTTCCATTAAAAAACAACATGATTTGTCTATACCCTCAATGAGGGTTACCATTGCATGTATAATCGACAATATATATGTCGTTAACAAATTTTACTTAACAATATTAATGGATTATCACATCCATGATTATTTAAATCCATGTTTTGAGCCATCCACTATGGCTCATCATCCATACTATGGTATTGACAATGGGTCTTATCACCATATAAAATTTAGAGAAGCCATAGAAATAGGAAAACACCCAAACAACCTCAATCATGATGAAGGATGGAAAATAAGTGACAACTAGATTCTGACCTTACCCTCCTAAATCAACCTTAACCTCCTGAATTACCCTTATCTGGAAACCTTTCCCATCTCTCTATACTTCTCTCAATTAATCACAACCCTAATTCTGATTCTAATTATTCTATTCTTAAATTTGAATTTAATTAAATTAAGAAAAATTTATAAAGATTATAATTAATTTGAATTAATCCAAAAGATATTAAAAATTTAAATCAAACATTAATTTTCAACATCACCTTCATTAAATTAAATAATTTTGAATATACCTAAAAAAATTAAATGCACCTAACAAATATAATAATATATTAAATTACACCAAAAATTAAAATTAATTAGAACCATTTCAACTTTGAATTTATTAATTAAGAAAAAATTATAAAGATTAGAATTGATTTGATTAATCAAAACATATTAAAAATTAAGTCAAACATAAATTCAACACACCCAATAAATCATATTATATATAACTAAATTTACACCAAAAATAAAAAATAAAATTAATTAGATTGATTAATCATATCATAAAACTAAATGATATAAAGATAAATGACTTATTAGAATTAATTAATATCTAAATTCTACTAATTCCATCAAAAATAAAATAATTTCTTTTTAAATTATTAAGTAATAAATATAAATCAACATTAATTCCATAAAAGGTATTATTACTAAATCTCTAAAGAATTTCATAAATTTCTAAGGATTTTATTATATTATATAAACCAATTATAAAATAAAAAGTGGATTTAATAATATATAAATATTATAAAAGTGAAAATTTATAATTACACATTATAAATTATTTAATAATATTAATATTAATCACAATTAAAATCATTTCTTATAAAATGACTAAATATGATAATTATTAAGTATTATTATTAATTATTGATATAGAGATTAAGAAATGGTTATCTTCGAAAAAATTGAGGAGGACGACGTAGAGGGTTCTAGGGTTTAACTAAGAGAGTGACAGAAGGCAACAAGCACCCATGGAGGCACAGGGAGGAGGGAGCTCCACTCCCTCCTACAGTAATGTGGTTTCAAATAGAGGAAGAGGAGAGAATAAGAACAAGCCTCCACAACCCTTGGAGATCAAGACAAAAATCACTGAAACTCAGAAGGCAGAAGGCAACAAAACCAATGCAGATCAAGGGGCCCATGAAGAAGACCGACAGGAGGAGAAAGCGGAAGACGGAGG
This sequence comes from Pinus taeda, assembly GCA_000404065.3. Taxonomy (NCBI): domain Eukaryota; kingdom Viridiplantae; phylum Streptophyta; class Pinopsida; order Pinales; family Pinaceae; genus Pinus; species Pinus taeda. The sequence goes on along the minus strand of APFE030376472.1, from coordinate 123,086 downwards.
TCACGGAATAGAGAACAAAGCCAAGATGTGGCCCTGTAAACCCAAAACCATAACTAAACCTTGGGTTATTTTGAATGATCCAGCTCTGCAAGCGCACAGGGATCACATGGAAAAGTATGCCATCATATGCAAATTTATGGGAATCTAGCCATTAGAGAAAGCGTTGGACACCTGGATAACACACAAATAGAAACCAAAGGGGGAGTTAAATATACATCTTGGATCCAAAGGTTTTTTTACACTTGTGTTCACGAACATGGAAGATAGAGACATGATTTTTGAAGGAGGACCATACTTCTTCGCAGTTGTTGGTCTCTATATGTGGCCATGGATGATGAACTTTGTGCCAGAACAAGAAACCTTCACTTCGGTACCGGTATGGATTAGACTCTACTCCATACCTTTAGATTAGTGGATTCTAGAGTCTTTAAAAGCTATAGGCAATAAATTAGGTCATTTCCTAAAAATTTCAAAGGAAAATATACAGGGAAAATATACCTCCTATGCCCATATATGTGTGGAGATGAACCTATCAGGAGCCCTTCCAGATGAGGTCATTCTAGAAGTCTATGACAAGGAATGGGTTCACCAGCAAAGGGAAAGATCAGATAGGTTTCACCAAAGCAGGAGGCAAAGGAAAAGGAGGGGGAAGGAAGACACAAAAGAACATTATTGTGAATGATAACAAAACAAAAAGTTACAACAGTTTTGAGATCTTAGGAGAAAAAGAAGTAGATGGAGGTGATCAAGAGAGTACAGAGAATAATTCAGCAAGGGGGAAAGGAAAAAAGACCAACATGGAGTTCACTCAGGAATAGAATGAACACACGACGGACCCTTTAAGTACCATGGAAATAGAAAAAGACATAGAAATGACTCAAAGTGAAAGTGGTACAAAGGACCAAGACTTACAGGAGATCCTAGAAAGGGAGAACCTAGAGCTAGAAAATTTTCTAGAACAAGGAGGAAACCTAGGAATAAACTCCATCCTAAGAGGATGTGGACAAGGTACAACAAATATTCCTTAACATGTCACATCAAACAGCTACAAGAGTCAAAAGAGGACATGATAACTAGGAAAATAAAGGGACTTCTTCAATAGGATTAATAACTGGAAAATTAACAAAAAATCCAGGCAAGAGGAGGGGAGGAAAAAGACATAAATAACTACTGTTGGAGTGTGGCAAACTCATGATTGACTCAGGAAGGATGAAATACCTTTCTAGTTACTCCTTTAAAACCCCACCGCAATGAAAATCACAACCTAGAACATTAGAGGACTAGCGAGAAAAAGAAAACAGAGGAATCTAGCTAATAGGATTAGAGAGAAAAACCTGACATAGTATTCATACAAGAAACAAAATTCTCAGTGGAGAAGATCCGCAAAAAACATAGAAAATGGTTAAATAGATATGAATACCTTGAAGTTAAGGAAAATAAACCTATTGGTGGCATTGTCACTCTATGGGATCCATAGAAATTTGGTGTCATTGATGTGGAGGCATCTAGACATCACCTTTCTCTGATTTTCCAACTGGTGGGTGACAGACAATGTTACATGATCACCAATGTCTATCGCCCATAGCCAATGGAGGACAAACTTCAAATCCTCACAACACTGGAGGATATGAAGAAGAGATACCTAGCTCTACCCTGGATTCTTGGAGGTGATTTTAACATGACAAAATCACTCATGGAGAAGAAAGGAGGAACTAGAAAACTTGGTAGAGATTCAGTTGCCTTCCAGAACTTCATCACCAATATTTAATTGGTTGATATGGAAACAAGCAATGGAATCTTCACTTGGAATAAAAAAGGAGGGGGCCCTACCCAAGTAGCCTCAAAAATTGGACAAATTTATTGTTTCAAAGGAACTTCTTCTCATGGGAAGAAGCATTACTATGTTGATACTACCTTTTGGAGGTTCAAATCACTAGCCTATCCAATTGGAAGCTTCTCTTTTTGGTAAACCAAGGAACTCCTCCTTCAGGTTTGAGAATGCTTGGATCACACATTCATATTTCCTCACAAACATCGAAAAATGGTGGAAGGAAGAGGTACACCTTCAAGGTACAAAGATGTTCCTTCTACACTGCAAGCTCAAACACATTAAAGGAAGACTCAAAGAGTGGAATAAAAAGGAATTTGGTAATATCTTCAAAGCTAAAGAAGATGTGAAAAAGAAACTGAAGGAAATAAACCATATACTTATCACAGAAGGCTATATAGATGAAAGGAAAGAGATGGCAGAGTCACTCCAGCAAGAATTGGAAAACAAATGTCTTCAAGAGGAAATATTATGGAGACAGAAATCCAGATTACAATGGATTAAAGAAGTGGAGAGAAACACCAAATTCTTCCACAGATCCACCATAGCTCATAGAAACAACAATATAATTGTGAAACTTATAAATCAGTATGGAATAGAAATAAACACTCATGAAGAGATGGAGAAGGTTCTAGTACAACATTTTCAGAAAATTGCTGAGGAAACCTCGGAAGACATATACCAGTTTATGAAAATATTTACTTAGTACATTCCTAAATTGGTCACTAGAGAAGATAATCACAATCTCAATAGACCAGTAACAAAGGAAGAAATTTAGGAAGTCATTAAAGAGATACACAATGGGAAAGCACTAGGCCCGGATGGCTTCAATGTGGACTTTTTCAAAGCTTGTTGGAGGATAGTAAAACAGGACATCCTAGAGGTAGTGGAAGACTCTCGACGAATTAAGACAATCTTAAAGGCACTCAATGAATATTTCATAGCCTCCAAACAGGAAAAGCCCACCTCTCCAGACAGATTTAGACCTCTAGCATTATGCAATGTGGTATACAAGATAATATCCAAAGTAATTTCCAACCATCTCAAACGAATTCTCCCAACCCTAGTGTCAGAGGAGCAAACGGGCTATGTGGAAGGAAGACAAATTCTAGAAAACATAATTCAAGCACATGAAATGGTTCATTCACTCATTACCAATAAACAGTTAGGAATGATAATTCAATTGGACATAGCAAAGGCCTATGGCAAACTTAGCTATTCATACATAAGAGCAATATTAAAAGCCTATGGCTTTGATTAGAATTGGATTAAATGGGTTATGGTGCTAGTTACCACTGCCAGCTGTTCAATTCTTCTCAATGGCTCTCCCTCCAAAATCTTCAAGCCTTCTGGAGGTCTCAGGCATGGCGATCTTCTTTCTCCTTTCCTTTTCATTCTAATGATGGAAGGGTTAGGGATAGCAATCAGAGCTACTAAGGAGGAAGCGAGAATTTAGGGTCTAAGACTCACTCAAGGTGGGGACACGATGACACATCAACAATTTGTGGATGATACTATGCTTTAAGGCACACCAACTATCAAGGAAGCCAAAGCATTCAAGCAGATTCTGAGTGAGTTTTCTAGGGCAACAGGCACAGAGATAAGTCTTACTAAATCAAATATTTTCTCTTTCAATACAGATATTTCAATACAGAGAAATCTTTCCTGAATTTTGGGCTTTCAAAGGGAGTCACTGCCTGCGAAGTACCTGGGAGTTCCCCTCACCGACAAACCACTACACAAGGATATATGGGAGCTTGTTCTAAATAAGCGAAAAGATAATATTAGCAAATGGACAAATAGAGCACTAAATCTAGTAGGGAGACTGATTCTAACTAAGGTTATCCTCCAAAGCATCCCTATCTATATGCTATGAGTAATTCTGACACCAACTGGTGTAATTACTAATATAAGAAACATTCAGAGAGACTTTCACTGGGGGAAAGCTGAAGCAAAGAATAAATGGGGCCTTGTGGCATGGGACAGGGTATGTAAACCTAGGTCCCATGGTGTCTTGGGTCTTCATGATCCAGGAATTCTTAACAGAGTTCTTGGTGCCAAAATCTGGTGGAGATGGCTAAAGGAAATACAAGCCCCTTGGGCAAAATTATGGAAGCAAAAATATGCAAGAGAGTGGCAAGAGAAGAACCTCATCGAAATGACAGGACATGTAAAGGTTCTACAATTTTGAATAGGGCATGGGAGAACAGGGCCTTAGTCTAAAATCACAGTTTCTAGGAGATCAAAAATGGAAATCTGGCCTGGTTCTGTGAGGATAATTGGTAGCAGGAGGACAATCGAAAGTGAAGAATTAGTAGATATTCACACCGATACCATCGACAAAGGATTAAGGTGGGTAAGTGACTATTGGGACAAATCAAGGAGCAATGGGAAATGGAGAACATGGAAACTTCCAGATTACAGTGGAATGGGCATGTTGCATACTCAAGCTATAACCCTTAAAGGTCTTTTAAATAAGAGGAAAATCTTAAACTCAACCTTGGATGATCAACTAAGATTCAACCTTAAGGATGCCAAAAGGATAGATACAGGGCTTAACCTTCCAAACACCGATAAGACATGGAAAGAAATATAGGATAACCCTCATTAGATGAAAGTCAAACTATTCAAGTGGCTGGTTCATCAACGCAAGATTCTAGCATGGGATAACCTAAGAAAAAGAGGCTTTGTTGGCCCCTCAAGATGTCACTTATGTAGACAACAGGAAGAGACTACAAATCATCTCCTAAATAGATGCACTTTCACTACAATACTTTGGAATTAGGTTGGAGAAGTCTTTAAGCAGATAGACAGAAATGTAAATGACATCATTGCTACTTTGAAAAAATGGTGGAAATTTTTTTTCGGATAATGAGATCATTAACTCCGCCTGGATGCTCACACCAAGATTCATAATCTGGAATGTTTGGAAGGAGTGCAACAACAGGTTTTTAAGGATAAAGTGAGTCCGGTGAGAAGCGTCCTTAAGCTAATCCTTAAACAACTGAAAGAGACTATTCATATCCTTCGAGGTGTAGCTACTGGCAAACCCATTGGACAAAGAGAGGCCAGAATACTGGAGAAGTTAGAGCTAAAGGTTCATCCCTCTCAAGGTTCTATGTAGATCAACAAGAATACCTCAATAGAAAAGGCTTCATGGCAACCCCCTTTACATGAATTTTTAAAATTTAACATAGATGGGGCCTCAAAAGGGAATTGGGGAGAAGCAGGATATGGAGGGGTCATGAGGGTTGAGGAAGGAAACATACAAGTCATATTCCATAGTTATCTAGGAAAGGAAACCAACAATATGGTTGAGCTCATGGCGATGGAATTATGCCTGGAAATACTGCTCAAGCACAACATTCACAATGTCATCATTGAGGCTGACTCGGATTTAGTCATTGACTCAGTTAAGAGGATAAATGTTAGCGCTGCACCAGAGAAGATCTCAGGACACTAGCACTTCTACAAGTCTACCAAAGAATCCAAGCACACCTAAGAATGCTGAGAACGCTCAGGTTGGTGCATATGCGTAGGGAAGCCAAAAAGGTTTAACACTGGCTTGCCAATGAGGGGGTACGAAACAAGCATATCGAATTGTGTTGCTAGTGGTAGGAGGTAACAGATGATAGGTTGAAGGAGGAATGCTCAACCTGAGCCTTCAACAACAAACAATATTATTAGGAAAAATCAAGAGAAAGAATGTTACTTCATGAAAACGATGGATAATTTCACTTCAAACGGCCTATTAGTGGAGATGCATTGTCGGTTTTCTAAGGGAGCTTCTAGAAATAGAGTTAGTCATTGAGACATAAGTTATCTGTTCGCAGGAGTATTGATTCCATGGAAGACGAATGCATCAAAGGAAGAGATTACTGGGGTCAAAAACTACCCGAGACATACCACCTGCTTCAGGTGACCTCTAACCTAGGAGAAGTTTTCTTGGAAGACAAGTGATGCCATTCAGCAGGTGACACGTCGAGCTGGATGGACAGTGATTACCGCCATCATTGTTGGGTATTTCGTGAGCAGTTGTGTGATTTGATTTGGTCTGTGGCCATCTTTTGATCCAGATTAATGACCACCTTTTGGTGTGCAATTTGGTGGGGCCGAAAGGATAAAACCACTAATGGCTTACAGCCTTCATCGAGCACCTTCAAACCAAAGATGATATTAGTGAATAGCCAGGGATTCCACTCAGGAAGAAACATGTGGCAGAGGACCGAAAAAGAAAACCGCCTTCATCGCATGGTATTCAGTGGGCTTTTTAAGCCACGTGAGATGGACTCCAACCATTGGATCAGAAGGAAAAGATCAATGGTCAGCGTTGATCGTGTAACTTTAGGGTTTTTCGTGACCAATTGTGTGGTCAGATTTGGTTGGTGGCCATCAGATCTGGAGAGGGAAGATCAACGACCACCTTTTGGTGTGCATGTTGGTGGGGCCGAAAGGATAAAACCACTAATGGTTTACCACCTTCATTGGGCGCCTTCCAAACCAAAGATGGTATTAAGGAAAAGCTAATGATTCCACTCAGGAAGAAACACATGACGGAGGACCGAAAAAACAAACTACCCTTATCGCGTAGTATTCAGCAGGCTTTTTAAGCCACGCGAAATGGACTCCAGCCGTTGGATCAGAAGAAGAAGATCAACAGTCAGCGTTGATCGGGCAACTTTAGGGTTTTTTTGGGGGGATTCGCCCCTGCGCAGGTTGAAACTTAACCGTTAAATTGTTAGATGACATATATTTGATCAGTTTTGGGGAGCGGATGTAGGATCCACTTACCCGCTCTTGGTTCCAGGGCAGTCTAAGCCTTTTATCTGTTTGATTTTGGGAGGATTTTTTTGGGTACTTAGGGTATTTTCACTCCACTTTGTGGGACTTTATGCCTCTGGGAATTTGTTGTAACATGTGTAAAACATTTTTTTACCTAAGTTAATAGAAGGACCATCTCTTGCTTAAGCAAAAAAAAAAGTATTATTATTAATTATTAATTATCCTAACCTAAAACATGTCGGTTACCAGCATTCTCGTTCTCTCACACCTCTATTTATTCATCATGTTGAGATTTAGCTTATATATCTTTTGATCTATCCTGATGATGAGCCATAGTGGATGGTTCGAAACATCGATTTAAATAATCATGGATGTGATAATCCTAGAAGAATAAAACACTACATAGAAGACTAATCGCAGAAGCCTTAGAACAATAATTTTAACCCTGTACAGAAGGGAAAAATTACAAGAAGTTTGAATATTCGAACAGCTAAGATCTCAGATTGCCAAGAACAAAGCGAATCTCACCCTTCTTAAACATTTTAGGGATACCTCAGTAATTCCCACATCCACGAGTATTAAACACACCCTGAGAACCCCAAGAAATAACCACAATTCAATCATAGCAAGTCAATCCCTTCTTAGCTCAGAAATCAACAAAATTCACGCTCGTCTTGACACATTAAATAAACAAACTTTCAAATTGCACCTCAATTTATCTAACCATATCAATGCAAATCTCTAGTCTAGGATTTAGCGATGCTCGGCCCTAAAAGCCCTTAAAACTGAAGAAGGAAAACGCATAAAGCACACTCTTAAATTTGAGAAACTAAACAAGATTTCCAATCCTACGCACAAGGCTTTGGTAATATTGGATAACCACACTACGAACTCCGGGATAAACTCAGCCCATGTGTCTTTCTTAAAATCTCTTATTTCAAACACGACTCAGGTTAGCACCTCCATCCATCCCAATATGAAGCATGTTTTTTCTCCAACAAACACCACAACCGCAAGCACTCAATGCACTAAACATTCACAAGTGGAAACAAATGGGCAAAATGGTTTTACAATTTGCATAAATGATGAAACATTAGATAGAAACACAACCCAAACTAACATTGCTCTAAGGATAGCTGCAATGGCTCCAATGTTAATCATAATCAATCCACAAATCAAAATAAAATCCAAGGAATGCAACAATACTGACTCCTCAAAGTCGTGGGAAACCGATTCCACTATCTCTGAAAACAACAATGAAAATTGTATTGAATGGATGGGAAAACGAGGAGATACTCACACATTAGACACAGAAATCTGGAAGGTTGTAACTGATAACAGCTATATAATGACCACAACGAACGATGAAGCAAACAAATGCGTGACAAATGAAATACACAACAATAATATCATAAATGGCATGCGTTGGACAACAACTTTGACTAACGCAGAGACAATGATCTTGACTAATGCATAGACACATATACCAACCTCGAAGAGTAAGCATGTTCTGAATCTGTCCAAAAACCATATTGATCAAAATACATTTGATCTCCTTGAAAAAGGTTTAAGTTTTTCCATTTCCCCTCGCACTATCGCTAAGGAAGAAATATTATGTAGCATTGAGCACGGGATCAAGGAGTTGCCTGACAACATCAAAGAAACTATTAGACAGAACTATTCTATCATCCTAAGAAAATCCAACCCCCCCAGAAGCAATATTTCCAAGCAAGGATATCTGTCACTCAAAAACTTGAAACAAAACCCCAATATAGTGGTCCTAAACGCTGATAAAGGTGGTGCAAAAGTGATCATCAACACAAGTGATTATAATGATAAGATGATAGAGGACCTCACCAATAGTGGTTTTTACAGTAAATTAAAGAAAAACCCGTTAAAAGAGATTTCCAAAATTGTACAAAATCTAATAAAAACAAGTAAGGAGCATAACATCAAAAATCTAATAGAAAACAACCCCTACACCCCTAGGATCTATGGAGCCCTGAAGATACACAAAGAGGGTATCCCCATAAGACCCATTGTCAATACCATAGGAGGGCCCACTTACCATCTGGAAAAATACCTCGCTAGGAAACTTAAGCCTTTGGTTGGCAGCACTAGTTCCTTTGTCAAAGAATCCACTCACTTCATCAATGAAATCAAACATTTAAACCTTGACCTGAATGACATATTAGTTAGTTTTGATGTAAAATATTTATACACCAACATTCCCATAAATGAAGCCATGAAAATAGTCAAAAAAACCACAAGGTTTGACACAGCCAAAGTAATTGAGGTTTGTCTCAAATCAACCTTTAGTTTTAAAGATGAAATTTATGAGCAAACCTGCAGTGTGGTAATGGGATCTCCTCTATCACCTGTCATTGCCAATCTCTTTATGGAGGACTTTGAAACTAGAGCCATTGAATCTTCCCCTTTGAAACCCAAACTTTAAAAATATTTTTTGATGATACTTTCATCATTTTGCCCCATGGAATAGAGAAACTAAACATGTTCCTACAAAACTTAAACAACCAATCTAATTCCATCAAGTTTACCATGGAAATGGAGGAAAATGGCAGCCTTCCTTTCCTTGATATCCTAATCAATAGAAACCAAGGTGGTTCCATATCTCACTAGGTCTATCGTAAGAAAACCCGCGTAGAACACTACCTACATGCCAACTCCCACCACCATCCGTCCAAGAAAATTGGTGTTCTCAACACTCTAGCAACCAAGGCTATACGCATTTTGGATCAGGGTCACTTTGAGAAAGAGAAAAACCATCTTATGAATGTATTTAAAAAAAATGGATACCACAAACACCAAATGATCAAATCTTTTAAGAAATATGAAAATCCCAAAAACAAACAACCTATGGATGATCAGGTAAGTAAGGTTCACCTCCCCTACATATTGGGCACTACAAACAAAATTGTGCACATTTAAAAAAAAAACAATATTAGAACCACCTTTAAACCTATGAAAACAAATGGAAGATGCCTTAATTCAGTCAAAGATCCTGTTGATCCCAAATGCCACAAAGGATTTTACATGGTTCCTTGTTACTACAAAAGAACCTACATAGGGGAAACTCGTCAGTGTATCCTAACTAGGATTCAAGAACATGCAGCTGACATTAAACACAACCATTGAAAAACCTCAGCCCTAGCTGAACATTCTAGTAAAACTAATCATCATGTATGTATTGAAAACTCAAGTGTAGTGGCCAAAATCGATCATTATCACCATAGAATATTTAAAGAAGCCATAGAAATAGGAAAGCACCCAAACAACCTCAATCGTGATGAAGGATGGAAAATAAGTGACAATTGGATTCCGACCTTAGCCTCCTAAATCAAACTTAACCTCTTGAATTACCCTTATCTCTAACCTTTCCCATCTCTCTACACTTCTCTCAATTAATCACAACCCTAATTCTAATTCTAATTATTCCATTCTTAAATTTGAATTTAATTAAATTAAGAAAAAATTATAAAGATTATAATTAATTGGAATTAATCCAAAACATATTAAAAATTAAATCAAACATTAATTTCAACATCACCTTCATTAAATTAAATAATTTTGAATATACCTAAAAAATTTAAATACACTTAACAAAATTATAATTATATATAATTAAATTTACACCAAAAATTAAAAATAATAATAATAAATAGAACCAATTAAATTTGAATTTAATTAAATTAAGAAAATTTATAAAGATTATAATTAATTTGAATTAATGCAAACATATTAAAAATGAAATCAAACATTAATATCAACATCACCCAATAAAATATATAATTATATATAATTAAATTTACACCAAAAATAAAATTAAAAATTAATTAGAATTAATTAAATTCATATCATAAAATTAAATGTATAAAAATTAAATATATGAATTAGAATTAGAATTAACTAATATCATAAATTCTATTAATTCCATCAAAAATTAAAATAATATTTTTTTAAATTATAATAAAATAAAGATTAAAATGAACATTAATTCTTATAAAGGTATTAATTATAAATCTCTAAGAATTTTCATAAATTTCTAAGGATTTTTTACCATATTGTATAGACTCAATTATAAATAAAATAGTGGATTTAACAATATTATTAATATTATTAAAAGTTAAAAATTTATAATTATACATTATAATTAAAATTAATATTAATCACAATTAAAACATTTCTTATAAAATGACTACTATAATAATTATTAAGTATTATTATTAATTATTAATTATCCTAACCGAAAACATGTTAGCTACGATCATTCCCATTCTCTCACACCTCTATTTATTCATCTTGTTGAGATCTAGCTTATATATTTTTTGATCTATCCTGATGATGAAGCACAGTGGATGGCTCGAAACGTCGATTTAAATAATCATGGATGCGATAATCCCAGAAGAAGAAAACACTACACAGAAGACTAATTGCAGAAGCCTCTGAACAATAATATTAATGGACGTGGGAGTTTTGTTAACTCCTTCCAACTCTAATCTTTTCTTCCTAATTTTGTGGGCTTCCTCTCCCATCAACTTTTAAGCAAATACACTCGCTATTTTATGAAATTCAAATTTTGTGCATTTGGTTTCTTCATAATCTAATTTTTCTACTCAGGTTTTTCTTTAAAAGAATGTTATTTTAAGAAATTCATATATTATACATGTGAGAGTCTACCATTATCTGTTATCTATTCACCTTCTTTGTTGTATCTACACTATGCTTTTCAATCCATTTTCTTCAAATATTACATTTTTTGAACTACCTGACAGGGTAGCGACCTTTTGTTTGTAGGGTTTCCCTATGCCCATGTGACACTACCTACCTCTCCACAATTGAACTCAGACTATTCCTAGAAAATTCTTCGAATTTTCCTTCATGAAATTAAGTGAAATTCGCCTAACAATTCTCTCAATAATTTTTGTACATGCATGCAGTCGAGCCTAGTTGGGGCCTCACCCGAGATTACCCATCTTCTTGCAAAACATTCCTTACTTATTAATGACATAATAATAAATATTTTTCCTTTCAAAAATAACATGATTAGTGTATACCCTCCGTGAGGGTTACTAGTCCATGTACAATTAACAATGTATATATCATTAAAAACTTTTACTTATCATTACTAATGGGATAATGGATGCGGGAGTTTTGTTAACTCCTTCCAACTCTAATATTTTCTTCCTAATATAGAAGTTCACATGCTCAATACTTTTTTCAACAAAAAAAACAAATTCCAAGTTCACATGCTCAATACTTTTTTCAACAAAAAAACAAATTCCAAGCATTTGCTGAAACATTAAATTGTAAATTCTTCCATTAAAACATCTAAAGTATTTAATTGTTTCTTGTTCTAAGCTTTAATTGTTTCTTGTTCTAAGCTTGTATAGTTCAGCAGCTCCTGTAATAGGTTTAACTAAAACTTTTCATACGAATTCAAACTTTACAAGACCATTGAAACTTTCAATAAAAAATGTGATCAAGTTGTCTTACTCAATTTAGGAGAGGTAAGCACCCTAAAATTCCTCTGCAATGCCAACCTTAGCACCCACATGCTACCCATGCAATTTTATTGCACCACCAAAGTCCAAGAAACAACAATAATAGAGGCGAAGCTTGCATAAATATTGAATTCTAATAACATGCAAACTGTTTTAGCATCCATGACCATGGCATACGTTTTAGAATCCACTACCCCATGCCACCCATTTTAGCATCAATGATTATTAACAATTGTGCAGTTATCGTCATTCTACAGACAATAATCACTAACCACAACTAGAAGTAGTTGAGAAACACGGAGGAACACGGAGGAGTGCGGTCCTCGTATTAACAAAGTTTTATTATCAAAACAAATTAATAATAAAGTGATAGATTATTTTAAAAAATTATTCATTTCAAAATAATTTATCTCCACACTTCCATATTCCTAAGGTTATTTTTAAAGTTCTTATTGCTTTTCCTCATGATAAGGGGATTCATTATGACATCACGACAGTCATTATGAGTATCCATTAACAAAGTTTTTTAGTTTCACCTTACTCTCAATGATTTAAGATTTGATGTTAAACACTTTGATGTTACTAAGGTTATTGTTCATGTCTTTTTTTGATTTCCTCTTCATGAGGGGATTCATTATTAGTTAACAATGTTTTCTTACTATTTTTTATATAATAATATTATGAATATAAATAAAGAATTATTAAAAAATAGGTAAAAACAAATGCAATGCATCAATTTTCTCATTTATTGATAATCATTTTAGAGGTTCTGAATCTATGATATTATTTATTTTGTGAGTATAGGACAAATTATTTAACTTTTAATAACTTTGATGATCAATCTATCATGTTTCATGTTTTTGTTTCAAAAATGACATTAAATTAATTTTTTATCATATTATTTTATTTTCTCAATATAAAAGAAGTAGTTTATTTAAATCAAGAATCATTTTTGTTAGCACATTAAATTAATTTATTAAATGCATCATCCTTCATTATTAAATCAACATTTAAATCAAGGTTCATTTCACCATAGCATATACAACTAACGATGTGTTAACACCATAGGCAACACTTCCAAAGTCAATCTTAGCATGTGTCTCCTCCTTGCCTTTCCCCTTCTATTACACGTTATTTTGTCACATTAGGCAAATGATCATCGATTTGGATCTCTCACTATCCACACATGTGTTCCGGAGCATTACCCTGTAGAGTTTGAAACTAAATTATCCCAAAGAAAGTGGAATTTCTAGATCCTATTGTATAAAACCTATATTTTGGTTATGTTCACAGTTACCTAGTTGATTCATGTGCATACATAGGGAAGACCATTATTATCTATGCAGAAGTACACATTGTCTTCCACTGTGACCTACGAACATGACTTGAAGTACGTAAAAATAAAAATTAATGTCTAGAAGCATTGTTGGTAGCATCTATCCCAACCAACAAGTGTTGATCCCTCCCATCATGCAGTAACTCCCCTTCCTTTGAGGAATCTCTATCCCACCAATAGTGGATCTCATCCCTTAGAGAATGGATCCATAACTTCTCATCCTTGGCATATAAAGCCATTACAGGTTTGAGGGGGGAATGTTGGAAGTAGGTTTATGCTGTTAAGATTACATTAGAAGGATTTTCTTGCGAGGGAGAGGGTTGGAGGTTCTAGAATGGGCTTGGTACATCAAGTCTACATGGTTGTAAGCCTTTTATCCAGTTTTATGAATATAAGCAATTTTTATTTCTCATTTACATTTCCATTGATTTGATTTGTAGGACTCTTTGATTACCTACATGATTTTTGGTTGCATAATTGATCAATTCATGTGTATAATTGGTTAATTAGTTCATTTATATGTTTTATTATATGTTGTATGCTTTGATCTCTTGTTTATCTCTGTCTTTTTAGATATATTTCAGTACATTGTGGAGAATCTATTAGGAGTGAAAACATGACATTTAGAGCATCAAAGAGCAACTGATAGAAATATTTGAGGGACTTCATCAATCAGTTTTCTAAAAAGGTAAGAGACCTCTTTTATTCTATTTTCTTTCAAACGATCAGAACTTAGGGAAAGGTAGAAGTTACTATGTGTTTGTTACTATATTTCTTTGAATTCTAGGGAGATTGCTCTTGTCCACAAGGGGGATTTTGACATAAAAAATTGGCTAGTCCATTGGGTAATCATTTCAATATCTCTCTTTTTCGTTGTTTGATCTTTTCAACCTGCTGCACAAGTTTGAAATGAGTGTCTAGAAAGTTTAGAAATTTTCAATTTGGGTTGGATTTCGTTTATTTTTTATTTTTTCTTGAATTTTCGTCATGTGTGAACTTTTACTTTAGGCACAGTGCACTTTATATGCACATACCTCTTAGAAACATAACACATGCGCACTGGTCAACTCCAGAGTCTGTGCACATGCCTAGAACTTTTGAAAAACTCAATTGTTTCCTCTTCAAATCCATTTTTTTTTTCTTTGATATCTTTTATAGCTGTTAGAACCTCCTGTGGGTATTTGTCATTCTGATTGAATGTTATTTTGGTTCTTTCTTTTCATTAGTTTTGTTTTGGAAATTAGGGTTAAGTCTTTCCTTATGAATGATTGAACTATGAAGAGAGAGATTTGATGGTCATGTTGAACTGACTCTCTATCTTTCTTTTGTCAATTAAATCAAGTTCTAAGTCCAGATTCCTCTTTTGCAAAATTTTATTTTGAATGCTAAAGTGAATGATTTACAAGATTAGGTTTGGTTTATGCAAATACGTTATATGCTAGTTTTGGAATGAAATTCATTTTTCGTCTATTTGTTGGAAGTGTTCATGAACTAAATTAGGTACTGCTAGCATATTTGTAGCATTCATTTAGGGAAAAGTTCATTTTTAGCCATCCTTGGTTTCTTGTTGCATTGTTAGAATTTTTGAGTGCTTGTATGAAAAAAGATATTTTTTGTTTACTTGTATTATTGGGAAAAGTGAAGATTTGAAATTGTTTTCAATATTGGGGTGATTTGAAATTGGTTAGTTGCAGTTTAGGGAAAAGGTTATAATGAGATTTTGAGTTTGTGTTTATATTTTAGAGTAAAAAGTGAAAAAATCCTTCCCTACCTTAAGTAGATTTTCATTGAAACAAAAATATCATATCAACATTTTCGATTGTGTCGTTGTAATTTCATCAAGTTTCACATCCATTACCTTTGCATAACAACAACTATTAAAATCAATGCTAATTAAAATCAATTTAAAAAATTTTATTCTTAGGGATCTTTTCCACCAATAGTAGATTAAGTGTAGGGATTTGGAATAGGGAAGTGAGTAAACATTCCAAAGCTGTAGACAAACACTAAATATTGTGATAGGGAGATGAATCCAGTTATTTCAGTTTTGTTGTAGGAAGATCCCCTTACAAAGGATTCAAGCATGAGATCATCACAGACCTGGTGAAGTGAGCGTACACACTTCATTGGCTATGGTAGAGTGATTTACACATATTACAATGGTGCCTAAAGGTACTTGGGGTCACTTGAAAGTAAACCTCCAATTAACCATGTTGAGGAGCTTTCAAGGGGATTGAGCTTTGTTACTTTTCCCTTCCGTGTACGTTTGATTTACAATTGTCCCCCAGGTAGAATTATTGTATTTGGTAACCTTAGTGACCATAATCCTAGGGCTATTACCCGAGGTGACAGCAGAGGGAAGGTCCTGTTATACCTTGAACAGACAATGACTTAACAAAATTGGATTTTTTGGAGGGTAAACTTTGCTCAAGATGGCATAAGTGAAGTTACTTGCATGAGATCGCTTCATTGAGGAGGTTGTCAGTGTAACTGGTTCCACTCGCTCATATCTATAGCAACTGTTCACTTTAATTTCTACGGTATTGGATTTTATTACCAACTAGTGATTTCATTGGGAAAAGCTTGTTTGCATGGTTTGAATCCTTAGGCAGTGATAATTGTTTTTTTTACTCTTTAGAGACCTTAGAATTTGATTGTGAATATTTTTTAATTTTGTGAAAAAAATTAATCCTAGTTTAATCACCAAGAAAATCACGTAGAATGCAAGGTCAACCTCTTGAATACACACCAAGTTAGTTGGAAAAGATAAAAACAAAAAGGTCAAATTCAACAGGATCAAAAGCCTTAGATGAACCTAAAAAATCAACAATTTTACAATCTAAGATAGTAGAAACCAAATTGAATCTAGCACAGGAAGTAGAATTAGGCTTATTTCACTCTGGTCTAGAGATTATAGAAGTAGTTCACACATAATCTGATAGTGAAGTTTCAGAAACTGAACTTACCGAACTAGAATTAGAATATCCTAAGTCTAAACTTTCTCAACTTGAATCACCTTCGATTATTTATCTCCCACTCCTAAACCACCTACACCTCAAAGGAAGCGATAGTAACAACTAAATAACCTCCTAGTTTAATTATCATTGAAGGTGTTACCAAAGAAACAAAGACACCTCATTCTTCGTTTACCGATACTAGAAATTTTGACCCAAGAGTTCATTTCTCTTGTTTCCGACCTGACCCTTGGTATCCTACAACTTTCAGTTTTTTAGTTTAGAGTTTGTCACTTCCATGCATTCCTTCTTATTCACCAGAAGTAACTATGTCATAAATTCCT
The DNA here is from genome assembly GCA_000404065.3 of Pinus taeda. Taxonomy (NCBI): domain Eukaryota; kingdom Viridiplantae; phylum Streptophyta; class Pinopsida; order Pinales; family Pinaceae; genus Pinus; species Pinus taeda. Next base: position 106,320 of record APFE030376472.1, on the reverse strand, counting down.
ATTGGGAGCGAAGCTATTGATTCATCCATGTTTACCAGTTCCTGAAATCACTATTGTATGGTGGTCCATCAGTTTCTCCTGGATACTAGTCACTTACAGGAACTTTTTAAGGAGTTTCTTCTTCTCCCCAACCTTCTACTTGGTCATTTGGTTTATCTATGTCTATTGATCAGAGCATGACTTCCTTGTATGGAGCATTTATGACATCATATCAACATATTCACATGGTGTCTGGTAATGCAAGTAACCCTCAAGTAACCCCGATTAGAGTTTATTACAATCCTAAGGGGAAACCACCTTATCCTCCACCTTGAGAAAAAACTATTTCTAGGGGGCAATATTTTACTGGAACTTATGGTCAAATACCTCAACCTAGACTAGGTTGACCTATTGTAAATAAACCTTTACATGGTACTCCTTATCCTAGGACAAACACAATTTGGAATCCTTCCTTTAATCGACAATATGCTCCAGGTTCTCCATAAGTGCCACTTTTTCAACATGTTTAGCCTACTAGACAAGCTATACCTCATATACCTGTTCCAGGTATTTTTGAACCTCTCCAGTAGCCTGTTCAGGGAATTCCTCAAATAGTTCTCAAACAACCTATTCAAATAATTCCTCAAACACCTTCTCAACAACTGATTTAATGACATGTTCATAATTCGCCACTGACCCCTATTCAAACAACTATTTCATAACCAGTGATATGTTCTCCCCAACCACCTATTATAGGACTATCATAAACAATTGTTCTAGTAACCCCTCAAATATTTGTTACTCAAACTACTCAAGCAATCCGACAACCTTCTATTATCAAATTCTTCCTACTGTCTAGTCTATACCACATATTCCTATTAGGAAACCCATTTCCAGAACACAGTAAACACCTTTTCAAGCTCAAGCTTTCTAAAGCCCACCTTTTCAAGGTCAAGCTTACCTGATTCCACATTTTAAGGGACAAATTATTCAAAATAAACCTTTCTAAGGCCAAACTTTCTAAACCCCATCTGTTCAAAGTCAATTTGCTCAAGGTCAACCCTTGCAAACAAAACCTATGAAGGGGAAATATTACTTAGGTTAAATGGGTCAAGCTCAACCTTTCCAGAGTTAACCATACCCTGGTCATACTTATCAAGTACCTTTTCAACCTCAACCTAGTATGGTCCACCCTGGTTACCCTGGTGGAATTCAAATTCCAATTGTTCAAATTATTCCAGGATATCCTAGATATTTGCCTCTAGGGGTTGGTATTAACCCCCAAGGTTATCAAACTTTACTGCAAGATCCTAGCCAATAGTTACCATTTCTTGCAATGCTAGATCTACCATATGTATTATGATCCTATTTATTATTATCCTTTTTGGTCGGCGATTCATACCAAGTTACCAAGTGACATACCAAGATTCAAACATAAATTAGGAGAGGATGTATCCAATCATGTGATGAAATATCATCTTTGTTGTGCATTGAATTCTTTGATCGATGATTCCATTCGTCTACTCCTTTTCCAATGAACTTTAATCGATTCAGTAGTTGAATGGTACATTGAGCTACCTCGTGCCTCTTTCCATAAATTTAACTCCCTAGCAACATAATTTTTAACCTAATTTTAGCTACCAATCCTTTATGATATTGTTACCGAAGTATTGAGTTATTTAAAACAATCAAAGTTGACTCGCATCTCCGATCATATCCATGAATGGAGACATAGATGTCGCTTAGTCAAATTTTTCATTCCATATCAAATTTTAGTTGAATGGTTTACAAAGTCACTTATTCATCTTATCATCGAAGATGTTGCCAAGGGATATGTCCTCATGGAAGAGCAAGTAATTTCTCATGCCCAATACCTAGACTTATTCTACACTCAATGTAGCACTTTATACGAAAAATTCTTGAAGTTACCTCACCCTATGGGTGAACCCATTATTACATCTCCTATAGGATCACGATCTAATGCTATTGATGGAATTATAGGTTATGTTAGCCAAAAGTCTAAGGGAAAAAATAAAAATTATAAAAATAATCCTATTTTGGCCACCTAATATACACCATATAAAATCCTTCCTCCATAAACTATTTTTGAGATCAACATTGTAAAATCATCTACTAGCAAGAAGAAATCAACAAGAAATAAAAATAAAGGGAAAGGTAAATTAAAAAAAATAATTTTGCTTCAGAAGAGAAACATGCTAAAGCTGAGCCTACTGATGAAAAATCAAAACCTCACTATCCTTTCCTTATGTGCAATGAGGATCCCTCTATGAACGAATGCCCATATCGGGCAGAAGTTTCTAAATTCATTAAAGGTTCTCCAGCTCCCACCATTTTGAAGGATCCATTTCCTTCTCAAGACAGAAAAATGGTTTCTCATAACACATCTTCCTCTTCCACATCGCAATATACCCTCATGGTTTCTTCACAAGAAGTTTTTGTAGCTACAAGATCCAAATATTATGGGTCCAACCATCCTGTAGAAAATGGAAATGAAGCTAGTTCATCTTGTAAATCTTCCAATTCAATTCCTCCTTCTCCTTCTGAACCATTCGAGATCGAGAAGCCCAATATTGACATGATGGACCTACCACCTCCTAAAATTGTTCTTCAGAAATCAGATTTCAACCCACATGCTAAAGCTAAGAAAAATTATAACATTGTTGAAGACCAAGTTATGTCTCCTTCCATAATGTCAGTGCTGGAAGTATTGCAAACCTACTTGGCACATCAAAAGATTTTATTTTCAGCAATAGGATCTATTGATCCACGGGATTATAAATTAATTATCTCTGATTGTGAGATTCATATCCTAGGACTCACTCATCAATTGGTAATCTAGATTCCAATTATTTTAAGACTATACGAGTATTTCATACAGTTGTTGATGAAGGAGCTTCTACATGAATTATGTCGATTACTTGTTGGGAATATTAGGTTCTCCAACCATAAATAAATTTCCTACCACTATGGAAGCCTTTGATGGAATATTTTTTCATCCATATGGGGTCCTGAATGATTTGCCCATAGATCTAGAAGGAAACACGTCGCAATCGAAGTTGAAGTTGTGGATGCTCAACTAGATTACAGCATTTTACTTGGTCGAAGTTGGACCTATGATATATTAGTAATGGTCTCGTCACTATTTTGAACGATACAATTTCCTCTTAAGGGAAAAAAAAATCAAAGTAGACTAGTTGTCTTACTACACCACAGATCCTAACTCTTTGGGTATCATACCTTTTTTCAGAAAAACAAATTCTTTTTATGAAGATATTGGTGTTGGTTTACTCAAATACTCATCATTTATGGGAACCTTTGTGATGCCCCCACTAAATTTTCCTTCAAATTTTGTTGATTTAAACATGATCACATAAAGCACTATGCAATCTCCTAATCCATGGATAGTGCCTTTAGAGTTTGAGTTATCCTCCTATGGTAGTGAGATGACTTTGAGCACTTTCAAATTGTCTTATCAAGTAGTAAAATCATTTTTTGACTGATCACCTTGAGATGTTGATCGAGTGGATATGGTCAATGAATATTATTCTCTACCTTGGATAGAACCGGTTTCAATCTCTAATCCTTTAAATCATACATTTACAGTTGATGAAAGTATCATGGAGGTTATAAATTCAAATTAAATGCCATGGAATGATCACCATCATCATTCATCTTTTCTACCTAGCCCTGACAAAATCGAGAATTATTTTTCAAATATTTTTTCACTTGAGATAGTAAATAGTCCAAAAATAGCCATTTCATTATTTCAATCTAAATATGAAAGAAATTTGGGGAATATATGTGCGACCATCACCATTGACATCTAAGTTAAAACAGGAATTATTAAAAATATTCACATAGGTGCCTCATGCTCAATCAAAGAAATTTGAACATATAAGGCCCTATTTCAATAATTTTGTGACATTTTTTCCAGTTCATATGAAGAAATGCCAAGAATTGATCCAAACATTGTAATACATGAAATCAAGACTTGCCCATATTCCAATCCTATCAAACAATGATCACATCCGGTGCATCCAAGAAAATTTGTTGCGATTAAAGCTAAGTTTGAGAAACTGCTCAAATTAGGTTTCATCTACAGTGTTCCTTTAACTGATTAGGTATCCAATATTGTGCCTGTTAACCAGCAACAAGGGACCATTAGAGTATGTGTCAACAATAGGGACATCTATAAGGCTTGTCCAAAAGACAATTACCCTACTCCCTATATCGATCAAATCACCGAAGAATGTGCCAAAAATGAACTATTTTCATTTATAGATGGATTTTCTAGCTATAATCAAATCAACATACACTAGTTGGTTCAAAACGTGTCGACAGATATTTTCTGCATGTGATTTACCCCAAAATATTTCTTATAAAATAATCCCATTTAATCAACATAAAACCACATCCATTTTTCCCATGGGGGAATTTTTTCTATCAAAAAATCTCATTCGATTTAAGGAATGCAAGTGAAACTTTTCAACGGGTTATGTCTTAAGCATTTCACGATATCATGCATATTGTGCAACCATATTTGGATGACTTTCTAGCTCATTCACTAAGATGTGAAGACCATCCAATGCATTTGAGAGGAATTTTCATCAGATGTCATCATTACAATATTCGCTTGAATCCACATAAGTGTTTTTCCTATGTGTAATCTGGTAAATTGCTGGGGTTTCTTGTTATAAAGGAAGACATTAGTGTTAATACATTGAAGGGCCATGCTATCTTGAATTTACCTTATCCTTCCAATCAGTGCCAACTCCAAAGTTTGCAAGGGAAAGCAAACTTTCTATGTTGATTTATCCAGAACTATCCCAAGTTGACTAAGGGTTTTACTCAACTTTTGAAAGAGGGCATCCCATTTATCTAAGATTAAGTGGTTCAAAAATCCTTTGATGCACTTAATATTGCATTGATCCATACACCATTGTTGCATCCTCTTGATTATCACCGAGATTACTTTTTATACTTTGCAGTGTCTGATGCCACCATTAGTATGGTCCTAGTTCAGGAAGACGAGTCAAAGGAAGAGCATGTGATATATTACTTAAGTCATAATTTGACCAAAACTAAAGAAAAATATGCACATGTGGAGAAATTGGCCTTAGCATCTATTCAAGTTGTCTAACATTTCTGTCACTACATTTTATTAAGCAAAACTACTATAATTTCTTATTGCAACCCCATGGTTTACATTCTTACCAAACAATTACTGGGGGTTAAGTATTCCAAATGGATATTCATCCTATAGGAATTCAATTCAGAATTCATTAAATCCAAATCTAAGAAACAATTAGTATTTGTTGAGTTATTGTGTGACTTTTCCCGTACTGAAACTGAAGACGTGGCAGAACATTCTCTTCCAGATGAATCTATCTTTCTAACCAATACTTTAGATCCATGGTATGGATATATAATCATTTATCTCCAGACTCATATATTTCATCCAAAACAGAGTCAAACTAATCGTCGTCGAATCGGTATCAATCTATTTTTGGTGACATGCTTTATTTTCGTGGTGTTGATTCTATTTTCTAATGTTGTTTAACTTATGTAGAAGTCGAAAAGGAATTAAATGACTTCCATTTTGGATCTTGTGGTGGTCATATGTTAGGTTATTCCACTGCTCAAAATATCCCGCACACAGGGTATTTCTTGCCTTATATGTTTAAATACTATATAAATACGGTCCAGAAATGCCATAATTGTCAAGTTTATGATCAAAAAATGCGTGCACATCTAGATCATATTCACCCAGTCATTGTTGTCAATCCTTTCACTAATTGGGGAATTGAATTTCTTACATGTAACCCTCGCTTGGTCGGAGGGAATGACTATATTATGCTTGTGGTATATTTTTTTACAAAATAGGCTAAGGTGAAGCCTACATATAAGGATGACGGTGAAACAAAATCCATTTTTGTGTTCAATCATGTAATTTCTTTGTTCTAAGTACCACAAGCTATCGTCATGAACCATGGTAACTATTTTCAAAAATATATGATGACCGATCTCACCACCAAGCTAGGCCGCATCATGATAGTTCTACCCCATATTACCCATGGGAAAATGGCTAAGTGGAAGCCATTAACAAGGTTTTAACCACCATGATTAAATAGATTATCAGGACTGATAAATGAGAATGGCATCTAATGCTACATCCTCCTTGTGGGAATACCGCACTACAACAAAAACTTCAATTGGTTTTACTCCTTTCCAACTTGTCGACAGCATGGAAGCAGTTCTAACGATTGAATACAATATAACATATTTGAAACTAACAATTGAATTATTACTAGCTACTTCTACTAACGAGGAACACTTTCTGTACTTAGCATCTCTTGATGAGACTTGACATGATGTTGCATTAGCTAGCAAGGCCCAAAATAAATGAGTTAAATTACAGTATGATTAGAATTTCAAACATCATTCATATGCAGAAGGTGATTTCTTCTTGGTCTATGATCAAGAGCACGATAAATTAGGCACTGGTAAATTCAAGCCTATGTGGCATGGCCCTTATATTGTAAAACATGCACTAGAAAAAGGAACCTATGAACTATAGGATTATGATATAATTCCTTTGGGACAGCCCAGAAATGGTTTTTACTGAAAGAAATATTATTCTTAGATTGTTTGGAGAAACATTTATATATTACTGTAACATAATTTACATATGACAAATTTTAGCGGTTTTGTGATTTTTCGTTACTTCCCGTGCTCATCTTGTGTTACATCAGATTTGTAGATGTCAACATTCCCTCATGCTTACATTGGCTTCATTGATGGCGCCAGTCATAGTACTCAGAATTTGTCTTCCACGACTTGGGTCATCTATTTGGCCACAGATGAGTTAGTTTCTATTCATGAGATATGCCTCGGTCGAACAACGAACAATATTTTAGAATATAGTGGAGTGATTGAGTTATTATTTTATGCCATTACATTTGGCATTCATCGATTGATCATTAGGTTAGATTTGCAACTCATGGTATTACATTTGAATGGTGTTTATTCAATTATAAGTGCTTCCATGTTAAGAATGTTTTTGTGGGTTCATCTCTTGGAACGAGAATTGGATTATATTGAGTATTAACATATTCCAAGAAATTTAAACACGTTAACATATGCATTAGCTAATTATGTGTTACATTGGCTCTTGTAAAACATTTGTAAAGAAATCAATGCAATATTCATTCAAATATTGTACAAGATAATCAGAAATAGAAGTAGTAGGCTTTTAAGTAGGTAAAAGCCTATAAATACGTGTTGGTTTTACAAAAGATGTCATCCAATGACATGAGTTCTTGTGGCCTTTATTTTCTGAACATGTCAATACATCTCCAAAACAAAATAAAAAGTAACCCCCAAACTATTCATCGTTCATGATGGTGATCATGGTAGCATACAATAACACGTGCTACTCATCATAAAAAATGGCTAATATGTCTAGGAACTCCTGTGGTATGCCTCTAGTAGTGGAGAGTAAAATCATCTATAGTGGCATCTGGAATGTCCAGAGTCAACCTCTCATGGTTGTGCTCTATCTCTTTTAGTGTCTTTGCCGCATCTGAGTTCTATACTATGGGGGAAACTGGCTTCTCACCACGCTGATCATATCTTCACAATCTAGTTGGTCTCACTGGGGTGACATCCACATGATCATTTCAAATAATTAGTTGGATTCCAAAAATAACAAAAAATGAAAATATTAAAATCAACTAAAATGTGAAGTTTTACCTATAGCACTCCACTGCAACCCAGGAGACAGTGGCATTTCTGGACCTCTTGTGTAGTCCATCCCTACATATGGAAAGTCCTCAATCATGATGAGCTAGCTTTCTAGCCACTCGAAGAAGTCAGGAGAAAATCTTATTGTTGGTCCTTCACCACCTCCATGGTGTGTCATAAGTGTACACCATTTTAGTATGTGAGATTCACGAGGCCCTCCTCTCTCTATAGATACATGTGGAGCCAAAATAGGAATCTTCTCCAAAGAAAACGAAATAACGAAGGCACCATACCTAAAGTTTTTGATTGTTTTCATTCTGACCCTAGTTAGTTTCCCCTTCAAGTTGGCAACTAAAACTCCACACTAGTTAAATATGGTACCCTGAAAACAATCCACGTCATTTTTCATCTAAGCCTTAGTGAGGAAATGTAAATATGCACTACCACACAATTGTGTAACAGTAAACCCAATGGATTTCAAAGGAATCTGAGCTATGGTCTTGATATGAATTTGGCCATCTTTGAGAGCAACTCCATCAGTACAATATTGTATCAAATAGGTAGCATTGGTCTTGCCACCAGGCCTATTTCCATGAAAGCTGATTTCCTTGCTATGGCATGGAAGTCCACTAAGGTGTCATTGTCATCAGTGACAAGTATGTGGTCTCCAACTATGAAACATTCTCCCTGAACATTCCACTTTCCTACCATCCATTCAAGCAAGTCTAATTGGGTCTACATGCCTGGAATGGTGAAAAACTTGCATAACCTTCCAAATTTATTCAAAAATCTCCTCCCTTCCACCTTTATTCAAAAATCAAACTAAAAATCTAATTTCCTAATCCTTCTTGGTCAAATTTTGGTCCATAATCATTCCACTTCAATCATTAGTTGATTGATTTTTGGTCAAAAACTAAAATTGATAAAACATTATTATTTCTACCTCCTAACCATTAATCATCAAATACATAATCGAAAAGGTTCCTTTAAAAAGGCACTACAGCACTTATTTACTCTCAAGGCTCTCTTTGGTCCTTGATGATGGATAGAGTTCCCATTTGAAACATTTGATGGATCACATATATTACATAGTGCCCTTCTAGAAATATATAACAATATGAATCACTGTGGAAGTCTCCAATCAATCATTCCACAATTTATCAGGGTTTGTATGGTTGCCAGGTCATTGAGAACAAGTATATCTTGTTCCTCATGCTCACGCTCTCTCCATTCCATGTTTATGGTTCAAAATCCTACATTTAAACATTAAAGATCATTAGAATCAAATATGGAGAGATTTAGCAAAGTTTTTGGGCTTTTTCTTTTATTTTTTGTTGACCTTGGTGTTGTACGTAACCAGCTTCAATGGACAGTGCACATATGTGCAATTTCTTTCCTTGAAACTACACACATAGCGTTAAAAATAATGTCAGTGTGCGCAGGCCCGATAAAGGGTACGTGTGCACATCGAGGGTGATTTTTTTTTAAAACCCTCCCAAAAAACCAAAATCTACGATGAAAAGATAACATATTGACATGAAAATGAAGATCTCAAATATCCATTTACCTGGAGAATGCAGATCACGATTTCATCCAACGGTTTGCCCAGAATCAACTTCAGAAGTTTTGGTAAAAAATCATTCTATCTCTCCCAAAAGGGTAAAAATGCAAATGGTGAAAACTTTTTACTGTTTTAGACTTTTTATAAGTTTTTTAGGGCTAATTAAATATTATTTTGTACCTGTTAACTTTTTTTATTCCAATTTTATAAATGTTTTCATTTTATTTTCAAGCATAGATAATTATTTTGAGTTTAAGTGTGCAGGTTACAGGATAATTACAAAAACAGTTTGTATTGGTATTGAATGCATCTTATCACTTTTTCAAACTCATTACAACTTGTGAAAAAAAAACCATGGAGTTCTCTTTATTCCCTTTTTAAACTCCTTAAAAACGAAAATATCGTTGAGTACTTGATTGTTCAAACTCATAAAAGTAAATGAAAAACTGTCCTTTTAGCGTAAGTTTACCTCTTTTACAAATTGAACCAAAATATTTACGAAGAAGGTATATGTTAACCAATCATGGTCAATATAGTTCTCTCTCATTATTTTATCATTTTTTGGGCTTGAGGGACTAAATTTATGAAAAAGAAAATTGTGGAGTTTACTTAGGTTTTTCTTCTAACTCCCTAAAACTGAAAACACCAAGCTTTACTTTCTCCTGATTTGTTGAAATTTTATGGTAAAATAATTGAGTGAATTTTATTTTCATCTCTTTTCAAACTCTTTAAATATGAAAACAACATCAAGTTATCCCTTTGCTAGACTCATTAAAATTAAACAATATAGGACTCATTAAGCATAACGAGACTAAACCACTCCTTAGCGTTCGTTAAAAATACTTTGGAGGACTCATCTGAAGGATGAGCTTACAGGACAAGCATATGCTATCCTCCTCAAAATTGTGAAAAATGAAATAGGTACTTGCTAGTAATTGGGGGGAGGGAGGGAGCGGGAGGTGAGAAATAATAGTTTTGTATTTGTAAAAGGAAGTATGTCACTCTTGAACAGGATACCTTGTCACTTTTTTGTCCCATTTGGGAAATCCATTTGTTACTCAATTGACCATACCTCATTAAAAGTCTTCGGTTGGGTTGAGTTTATTTTTTGAGTCAAATGTTGTGAAGTCATCATGTTGTGTCTCTGATACATTCAAGAGAATTTCAACCTCAGTCAAAATTACTTTGTGATTCTTCGCCTTCAGTTGTATTGGTCATCCCTGAGTCAATCCTGAATTACTCTGAACTGTTGTTCTTCAAAAACTGACATGATTTTTTCATTGTAGGCCCTCTTGCAATCAATTTCTTATTATCGAATTCAACTCATTATCTAGTAATTTGATCTAGAAACCTTCAGTACCTTGAGGCCTGCATGCCTTAATGACAATTTTCTTACCTTCAATGAGAGGTTCTCATCATTGGCCTTTGATCAAATGATTATATGAGTGTTTGGCATCAAATCATCTATTCACACTTCATAGATTATACTGGAAGTACCTTGAGATCCATTGTCATTATTGGTGGTTTCTCTCATGTTTGTTAAGGGTTCACATCATTAACCAGTGATCAAGTGGTTTTGAGTGCCTCCTAGTCTCTTAGTATTTACTGTGCATCTGTAGTTTGATCTAGGTATCACTGAGCCCTACACTGAGACATACTCCCAAATATTTACCGTGCATTCCATCCTGAAATCACTAGGCCTGATGGAGAGAAAATCCACCTCTTAGCTTTACCACATATCCTGTCATTCACTGAAAAGGATTCCTAGGCCCACCAAGGCAAACAATATAGCTTTACCACAACCCACAGTCTAGTGCAGGGGTTACTAGGTCAGTGGCTTCATGCATCCTTAGTCTGGTTCAGGGACCACTACACCATGTGTTTGTCAATTTGATGATCCATCCCACTCAGCCTTGAATCCAATCTGGCCATCCCATGTAAACCGAATGAGAGAAACCATCTCATCAAATCTATTAGGAAATTTCAAGGCTAGGCAAAAAATATTGTCACACTGATAAAACCCATGTCATGGTAGAAAAGAAACACATGCAATCCCACGCATGCCAAATTTAGCAAGGAAAATACACATGAAAGTTGATATCTGCAATGAAGCCTATTGTGGCTGCTTGATCCTACCTTTCCCTGCTTGATCTTTGCTTCCTCTTGCCTTCTTTTCCTTTCTTTCTCCAATTCCAAAGTGCTCCAAGAAAACTCTAAGTGTCTAAGAGTATGAGAGAGAGAGAGAGAATAATGAGAGTGATCCAAAACTCAACTGACAAAAGGTTACCAATTGATTCTCAGAATCCTTTTTGTGAATGAGACCTCTATTTTCTTCATTTTCCATTATTTTCCTTTGTTTTCCTCCTCAAATGCAACCTGTGACCTTTTACCTCCTTTTTCTCCTAATTTCCCTTATTTTCATAAATAAATGTGCCAAAAATGTATTTTTTCCTTTCAATTCCTTAGCCATAAACAACTAAATGAAAACCCCCTAGGATGCCTTTCTTAACATTCATCTTGGAATAAGTGTCCCATTCATCCGTGGTTATTGTTTTTAACTTTCATTACATGGAATTTTCACCAAGGCTATTATAGAACCCTCCCCCTTGGGCGACACCATCCTTGGCAATTAATCACTCATATACCTCAGCAACCTGCTGAAAGAAGACATACTGCTAATAGATCTTTATAACACAGCTCAATGCAATATTTACAATGAAAGATCTGTTAAAGATAAAAAACATCACGACAACATGGAAACATACCGCATAGTGGAGCTTTACAACACAGCTCATTATGGTATTTACAATGATCATCCTGCTCAATGCCAACTCATATAACATCATAACATCATTATAACATAACCACGTGATAGCATAATAACATGACACCCATACTGCATAGTGGAGCTTTATAACACATCTTGTTACAGTATTTACATCCATACACATGGGTACATATAGCAACATCACCAAAATATAGATACCAAAACCTATGCCAAATCATATACCAAAGCATATATTAAACACCATCTCTAAGCATATATCAAAACATATACTAAACACCATATCTAAGCATATATTAAAACATCATATAGCATATATCAACCATCATAAAGCATATATCAAACCATCATAAAACAAATACCAAACCATCATAAATAAAATACCAAACCACCATAAAACATATACCAAACCACCATAAAGCATACACCACACCACCATATCAAGTTTCTTTTCCTCAATTGGAAAATAAGGAAGGATACATGGCCCACATTTTATCTTCCATCTCCTGTGTAGCTTCATCGGGCCCAAAGTGCTTCAATTTCACTTTAGCTTGCTCGATCACTCGGTTCAGGAGCATGAGCACCTTTTTATGCAATATACATTAAGGCTCCAGCTGGAATTCTCCATTTGGTTCCACCTACAATACAGACCAGTCAATTACATGATCAACATCTTTAACATACTTCCTAAGCAAAGATACATGGAAAACATCATGTGCTTTCATTGTTAGAGGAAGTGAAAGTCAATAAGCTACTGATACAATCCTCTCATCGGTACTTAAGGGTCCACAAAACCATGGTGCCAGCTTGGTACATGATCCAATTCGTAAGGAGCTCTTCTTCGGCTTGATGTGCAAGTACACCTATTCCCCAACTTGAAACTCCTTGAACAATCTGTTCCTATATACATAACTCTTCTACCTATCTTGTACTTCCTTGAGATTCTTCTTGATCACCTTCATCTCCTATTCCATGTCTTCCATCATATCTAGTCCAATCAATACTCTCCTAACCAAATCACTCCAATTGATAGGAGTGTTACAACTCCGCCCATACAATGCCTCAAAAGGACTCATCCTTAATGACTCCTGATAACCGTTGTTGTGTAAAAACTCGGCCAAAGGGAGACATTCTTCCCACTTCCTTTTCTGATGCATCACATACATCCTCAACATGTCCTCCAATATAATGTTGACCCTCGTTGTCTATCGATTTGTTTGTGGATGATAAGTTTTACTAAAGGCCAACTTTGTGCCCAAACCTGCAAATAACGCCTTTCAAAACTTGGAAGTGAACTTCGCATCCCTATCTAACTTAATATTATTTGGAACACCATGTATTTTAACCACATCTCTGATGAACTCCTGTGCCACATCACTAGCTAAGAACATAGACTTCGCCGAAATGAAGTGTGGAACCTTTGTTAACCTATAAAATATTGCAGAAACACAAACACAGAAAATGCATAAAACAAGAGAGACACAGATATACGTGGTTCACCCAATTTGGGCTACGTCCATAGAGAAACAACCAATCCTTCCTTTTATATTATCTAACGATATGAAGATATACAACCTACAACAGATGTGTTGTAATTCCCTCTTCTCTCTCACACAATCTCCTCTCTATTTCTCGCTCAAAATATGCATCTACATAAATTCCATACAATTCCCTTATATATAGCAAGGGGTTGCCTTCTAGGGAAAAAGAAACCTAAATTAAACATAAATTCTACCATCATATCCTCCAGCAAATGAATGGCTCAAATTGACTACGAAATTACAATATTTACAAGGTAATTTTACATCTATTTTTAGATTCGGGGGCATTGCCCCCGAACCCCCGCCAGAGGGTGGGGGGGTGGGGGCTCATCAAATCATCATCGCCCCCCCCACCCCCCCTACTGATGAAAAAATTGGCAGAATTTCTGCCCCATTACAAACCAGGGTCCAATACGAAGATACCTCTAAATAAAGAAGATAATCAGGCTCCACACCCAACAATCTCCCACTTGGACACTAATTATAGCATCTCCACCATTGCTTCATTTTCTCAAAAATGACTCCACCTTGGACCTAGTTGTTTCTCATCTTCATCATCATACTTGAATACTAATTTAACTAGAGGAGAATCTTAGTTTCTCCTTGGTTACAACTTGTATCTTTTCCAGCTTCAACTATCCATCTTCCAACACTGACCATATGAAATGGTACATGAGATGTATATGTGTATTCTTGGAATGAAATGTTTGTTGGAATTATGACATAGATTTTGTCCTTTATGGAAACTCTCTCAGATGAAAGATCAAAGTATAGCAAGTAATCAACAAAGAATGAAGAAAGAAAGGTATACGCAGGTTCAACATTGACCAAGCTGTGTATACACGCAGGGTCACTGTATACAAAGTTGCGTATATGAACAAGGTATACGTAGGTTCACCATTGACCAAGTCATGTATACACGCGGAATCACTATATACAAAGTTGTGTATACGTACACATGCCCTTTCACAAGAGGAAAAGCGTGTATACCTTGGAAAACTAAGCTTTTGGTCAAAAGTATTTGATCCATGGTATTGGTCGAAGGTATCAGGTCTGAGGTATTGACCCCAGGTATTGGATCCAAGGTATTGATCCTAAGTGGTTTTGGTCCATGGTATTGAGGAAGGCCTAAGACTATAAAAGGAGGAGAAGATCATTAGGCCAAGGCACGCAAGTGATGAATATTTGATGGAGTGTGAGATTTAATATGCAGGTTATCGGTATGTGATGCTTTTCTAAGGATGCACCTATGTGGCAAATGAAGGTTGATGGACTGGGATCATGAAGACTAAAATGCATTATCATTATATGGTATGATCATGATTAGTTCAGATCTGAATATTGATGCATATCTTATCCTTTATATCTGATGATCTGTGTATATCTGAAGTAGTAAATTACAGCGAAGGTATAAGTAATTATTTTCAAATCTGTACGCTGGTTCCCTTTGGTGAAAGGGCATATACACGGTAGTTTGACACAGCCAACTATCGTACACATTATGCGATTTCATGTTTGAGGTTGTTGTTGGTTCAAGTGGTTGTTGCAGAGTTCTGGATTTTGCTCTTTGTTCTGGTGACTATGTTTTGATAATAGGGTTCCACTGATTCAGTTGTTCGGTGATTCAGAGATTGATGATGTGGATATAGTTGATGGTTTTATTGTAGTGGTGATTGATTTTGTGCTTTGATGTTATTGATGGATCCAGTCTGAAAATTTATGAAACGTGGTCCTTGGAGGAAAGAGAGAAGGTAGCCTTCTGTAGGCCAGCACCTACGTATTAGTAAATATATCAGCTAGTACAAGAGCCAGGGGTTTGTAGATCCCTTCCAGTGGTAGTTGGAGAATCAGAGAAGATTGTAACACGTGGGTGCCTGCATACTTGTTTGAATGTGTGCCAGTACAAGATTGTAAACATGTTTTTCTTATATTAAAGAAAGACGGCAGCAGATGGTTTTTGTCCCGCATTAGGTTTCCACCTTACATCATGGTGTGCATTTGTGTTTCTTATGTGTGATGACTGTTCTGTTTTACTGCAGTTGTTTACTGTTTATATGGTTAATAAAGTTTTGATGCACTAATTAAACAACAACATATGATGGATTAACTGAATCATAAGTTTATTGGGTATATGGTAGTTGCATTAAACACAGTTGCGTATACATGTGGGTTTCCTTAACTAAAGTAGTGTATATGAATTAGAGTATGAAATGAAAAAGTTATATTGATTTTATAATATTGATTCACCCCCCCCCCCCTGTCATTATTATTTCCAACAATTGGTATAAGAGAAGGTCCTTTAGAAGAAGCTTGATCGCATGAAGGAAGATCCATCATCATGAGTAATCAAGAAAGAGAGGGTTCCATCAGACCACCAATCTTCGATGGGAACAATTATTTTTACTGGAAGGTAAGAACCACAACCTATCTACAATCGCTTGGAATGGATATTTTGGAAATCATGGAAGGAGGATATCCATTTTCATCAACAATTCCTACAAATACGGTAGGTAGAAAGAAATATGAAACCAATGCCAAAGCTATTGCTATTTTATTGTGAAGTTTTTCAAAATCAAAGTTTGTCAAGGTCATGCAGCTCCAATCAGCCAAAGAAATATGGGACAAAATCATTCTGAGATATGAAGGAGACTCTCAAGTAAAATGTGGTAAGCTTCAAACTCTCAGAATTCAGTATGAAACTCTTAAGATCCATAGTGATGAAAGCATAGCTAGTTACTTTCTACATATAGATGTTAATTGTATGAAGAATCTGGGTGAAGAGATAAAGGAAGTTACCTTAGTTGAAAAAGTTTTAAGATCCTTATCTGCTAAATTTAAACCCAAAGTGTCTACCATAGAAGAAAAGAAGGATCTGCAGAATATCACTATGACGTATTTTCACGGAATCTTAACTTCTTTTGAAATGAGAAAAGGAGGACCATCAGATATGAGAGAAGCCACATTTAAAGTATCAACAAAAGAAAAAGAAAAACTCAATGAATCAGGATACATTTTAGAAGAATAATATGAGGTAAATTTTCTCAAGAAGATTCAACAAGGATTTGGAAGGTTCAAAGATAAGCTACCTTCCAAATGTTTTTCTTGTGGTAGAGTTGGTCATTACGCTACTAGATGCCCTCATAACAAAGGAAAGATGTCTAAAGAAGGTACTAGAAGTTATAATACTCATGATAGTAGTGATGGCTTGTCCAATAGTGATGAAGATAATCAAGAAATTAAAGTTCTCATGGCATATGAAAATAATGATGTAGAAAAAGAAGAAGTTACTAGATAAAAAGATCAACTGGAGACAGTAGCCAAAGTAAGCGAGCAACTGCAAGATGTAGTGATATCATTAAGAAATGAAATAAATGATCAGAGCATGACAATCCAGAGACTTGAATCTAAGATCCTCTGTCTAAAGGAATATCTTGAAGAATCAAAGAAGAAGAATGAAGAAGCTCTTGAAGAACAAGAACATGAAGTTTGCGAATTAAGGAAACTAGTGGAAAAAGGAAGAAAAGTCGAAGAAAACATAAAGAAGCAATTTCTGGAAAAGTAAGAACAACATCAGGTTGAGGTAAATATCTTAAAAGGTAAATTAGAAGAAAAGGATAAACTGTTATGATTTCAAGATAGTACTACGATTTTGGATGATATTCTTAGTAGTCAAAGATCCCTTCCTGTCAAAACTGGTCTTGGTTTCATGAATCTGTTGAAGGCGAATCTAGCTCTCAGGGTGAGGCAAGGAACTCTAATGTAAAACCTGAAATGCTCAACAAGGAGATATGAGGTCAACCACATCAACAACCAAGGAAAGAAATGCATCATTCTTTTACTCCAAACAATGGAAGTGATAGTCGGTTATGTTCTTAGATGAATAATGTTTAGTGTTATGAATGTCATAACTTTGGACATGTTGCAGCAATATGCAGAAGTAGAATGGTTCAAGGCCATCACACAGAAATATCGTCAATTCCCAGGTACTTTAAGGGATATTGTTTTGCTTGCAATATGTTTGTTCACAAAGCTATTGATTGCAACAAAAGGAATATGAAACATGTAAGGTGTTATGCGTGTAACAAGTTTGGACATAAAGTAAAGGAGTGCAAGAGAAAAATCCAAACACCAAACCAAAAGAAGCATACATCATCTCAATCCCAAGTATTGAAGAAGATAGAACTGTTTTTCGAAAGATGTGGCATAGCTCAGTTTGCAAACATGATAGACCCAGTGGAAGCTGAAAGTTGCGTATATGGTGCTCTAAAGAAAAAGTAGCAGGATAGACTCAAGAAAAGAATTCTGATATGGTTTGGTCATGGTATGTGTTGGTTCGCATAGGTTCAGGGGGAGCATATGCTTCGAATAATGCATTGTTGGCATTATGGTTAGAAATCTTTGGTGTTGATTTTTATGTGGCTAAATGATACATCTTGCTACTTATTGTTGGTTGGCCAAGAGAATGGAATTGCAGGTTACAGGTCTGGTTGCTGGTGACAAATGCTTATGGTGCAGATCATATATGGTGTATGATAGTTGATAATGACTATCATGGTCTTGTTTATATTGTTGGTCATTGTTATAAAAGACTCTACATGTGCTCAGGGGGAGCATGGATAGATTGGCACATCTTATCATATCAGAGAATTTAGCATGCACTCAGGTGGAGCATGACCCTTTGCCCTTGATGTCAAAGGGGGAGAGTTGGTGTGGTTGTTGCCATCAAGTCCAAAGGGGGAGATTGCTGGCATTATGAGACAGATGTTGTCCTTGATGGAAACTCTCTCTAATTAAAGATCATGGTATAGATGGTAATCAGCAAAGAAAGAAGAAAGAAAGGTATATGCAAGTTCACCATTGACCAAGTCGCACATACATGCAGGTTCACTATATACAAATTTGCACATACGAACAAGGTATACACAGGTTCACCATTGACCAAGTCATGTATACACATAGGGTCACTATATACAAAGTCGCATATACGTATACACACACTTTCACAAGAGGAAAAGCACGTATACCTTGGAAAACTAGGTTTTTGGTCCAAAGTATTTGATCCATGGTATTGGTCAAAGGTATCGAGTCCGATGTATTGACCCCAGGTATTGGATCCAAGGTATTGATCCTGTTAGAGTCGGTCTGGTCAGTCCTCCGTCAGAGATCAAAACTCTTTATGCATTTCATGATTAGGTGTCCCGCCCCATTCTCCCAGTTGCATTCTGATAGTGGCATGCCATATTCTGATGGAGAAGGTCATTATGGTCTCATGTCTGGCTCCTGCTGGCTCAGGTATTTTGTCAATCATCATCAAAGTCCATGACAGTCAAGGTTTGGTCCTTTAAAGGACAAAGGTCATTTCGAGGTCTAGGTCTAGGAATTCACCAATTTGGTACTTGAAACATGTCCAGTAGAGCCATGCAGGCCAGAGTGAAGCCCTTACATAGTTATGGTTCAGAAAGCTTCATCGTCATATGGATAGACTCTGACTCTTCTTCAAAACTTTGTTTTGAAGAAAAGTCAAATAGTGTCATTTATGGAAAAATTTCCAAAAAAATCGTCAAGTGATTTTTTCAGATGTAGTCATGGTTTCGATGGCCACATGTCCTGTCTTGCAACCCCTGCAAAGAGTGCCGAAAATTGCATCATTCAAGCTAAAATTTCAAAGGGAAAGTGAAAATCAGTGTGTTTTAAAGTCAGTGAAAAAGTGCAAAACTCAAACATAATAAAAATGGGTTTTTGAAGAGGAAAAAATCAAACCCATCTCTCCCAAGGCTTTATATACAAGTTTTCCACCAAAATCATACGCATTATGCAAATCAAAACTAGTGGAAGACATTGCAAAGTGATTGGAGTGCATTAGTGAGCGTTTGGAGCAAGTTGGAGCCGGTTTTCTGGGCGCGGCGAACACAGGCAGGGGCGTGGCACACACAGCCCCCACCCACAGTTCAAACTTATAACGGGCGTGGTGCACATAGGCAAGGGCGAGCCGCACACAGCCCCCGCCTACAGTTCAAACTTATAACGGGCACGGCGCATACCCAGGGTGCAGCACACTGGGTTTTGCACGCGGCGCACACAGGCACAGTGCCCAGAACGTGCCAAACTCACTCAAATTTTTGTGTGAAGCACATAAATTTGCAAGGTAGGCTCTATTAACTCACTTTTTCATCAAATTGGTTAAATATATGGTGGTCTTTATGCCCAATGATTGAAATGAAACAAAACTCTTAAAGCAGCGATACAAAGACACCAAGAGACCATCTTGCTAGGGTTGTGTAACAGTGTCATTTGATGCCAAGGCTCATTCTTCCTACCCTACCCCTGTCCCTTATTCCCCTATGTCATTTTTTTCCCTATCCTCACTGCCCTAACACTACCAAACTCATATTCCCTTTCCCCTCCTCCTATTGCTCAATAGAAACCCTAAACCCTACCCCATCAAAAATCCCAAACTACTCCCACATCCCTAACAAATTTCTCCCTATAACCCCTATTCCCATTTCATCACTCCCTTCCTAACAATCTATGTTTCATTGTTCCCCTTGGTAACAGATACTATAAAGGCACCCAGCCTCACACCATCATCAAAGGGGCAGCCTAATCACAACCCACATTGCAGTCATGTCATCACAGCATTCGTCTGAGTATGAGGGAGAGACACAGAGTGACTCATCCTCAGAAGAGCAGGATCCCAGGAGACACCACAAGAGTGGCAAACATGTCAGGGATGAACCCATTACCCTCGCCGAGTTACAAGCATGCCCTCTTGCCATGTCATCCTTCCAGTACTTGTCATGTTTCGAATTTTGTCAAAGGGTGACAAATGTCAGAGTTCATCATGAGTTGGCCCATTTATTTGTGCTTTACCTACATGGAGGTCAGTCTACCTTGGCCGGGTCACTTTCACATTGACACCCGAAACTATATCAGTGGCAACAGGTATACCAAATGTTGGGGAGCAGTGGCATAAGAAGAAGAAGGTGGAAAGGAAACTCTATGAGCCTTACATCAAAACCTGATTCTTGAATGAGCTCACAAGAGTATTTCACTTCAGATACTTGAAGAATGAGTATGCTCCGCTCATGAGATTGATCATGAAATAGTTCAGTTGTGAGGGGAGGTTCTCTAGACTGTATGCCTATCATATTTGCTTGCTCATGCACTTTAACAGGGTGAGGATGACGAACCTCCCATTTTTCATATGCAGGAATATAGAGAGGATGAACACCTTCATGTTGCATAAGACCCCTCAGCAGCAGCTTAACAGTGTCTATCACTTCACTCTCATTCGAATTTTGGTAGATCATCAGTTGGGATTGCAGGGCATTTCCTGGGAGAACTTCATCTCCCATGACTTCTTGAGCACACCATAGGTACTATCAGAGCCCAAGTAGGAGTTGGGTGGTCCTTCTTATCAACATGAGCGCCATGAGACCACGATCATGCCATTTTTGGTGACATATCAGAAAGGCAGTAGGAACTTATTTGCAGCAGCAAAGCGAGTGTTATCTCCACCCGGGGTGGAAGGGGCCTCGCTTTTGGCATCGAATACACAGGTATTGGACAAGAGCAAGGAGCCCGTGCATGATGAGGGGCCATCAGGTGCACAAGAGACCGATGTCATCCTCATTCCGGATGAAGAGACAGAGGCAGAAAATGCCAAACTAAGGATGACCATTCAGGAGCAGGACACGGAGATCAAAGACTTGATACTGAATTTCGAGAGGGCTAGATGGGTCATCAAATATCTGGAGTAGAGAAACAAACAACTTGAGGACCAACAGATGATCATGGAGCTGCAAAGCATTCGTGAAAATCGACAAGCTCCCTAACAGAGAGGGATCAAGCTCACTACCTTGGAGCAAGAGATCAACAACGACCATGAGTCTTGGTTGGATCGGGTCAATCTACACTTGGAGAAAAAGCTGGAGAAGGAAAACAGGGACACAACCATATTGAGGAGGATGGCTTGTCATTACAGGGCACGAAACATGAGCGCAAAGGCCCAAATAAGGAGTTTGAAGGCTAAATTGAGTGAAGCAACAAAGGAAGCAAAAAAGGAAAAAGAGCAAGATCGGCTTCGAATCTTGGCTGAAGCTTCCTTGGTGTAGCATAGCATTTCATATAGGACCTCCAGCCCAAGTTTCAAAGAATTTGGGAAGATTTTGGTCACATGACAAATTTTTGGCACAAAAACAAGTTTTTTCTCTATACAGACGCATAATATTGGGAGCTCCAAATGAGAAATGGTTTGCGTTTTTGGGTTTTGCATGCAAAATAAAAATTACTGGCACTGGGAGCAAGAAATTTGGAGAAGATCTTGGCCACCAAAAGGGCAAAATACACTCAAAAATGGCCTCACTTCCCCTATTTTGACACACAGGAAGAAGTCTTGGGAGAATCAAGATTTGGAGGGGGAAATGAGCTCCAAATTCAAAAATTCCACTTGGGTTGGAAAGTAGACAGGACAGGCTTTCCAATGCACCCACTTGGGCACATTTTGGACTCCAGAAAGTGCCTCAAAACTGGCCTCAAAGTGGCGTGATGCATACAGGAAAGGGGCGTGGCGCATATAGGAAAAAAGGCCAGAATGCCTCCATTTCGCAAAATTTCGCTTCCCGAATTTTTGTAAGTGGGCCCACTCATATGCACTTCAATTTTTCGACACCTAAGGCAGTTTAATAAGTATTTTCACTCCATATGGTCAGTTATCCAAGTGGCAAAGGAACGCAAAGGGCCACCAAGCCATTGTCATGTTTGTGGCGCTCAACCTGTAGCTGTTGTTTGGCTCTCCACCTTCAGTTTGTAATGATTCGAGTAACTCCCCAACCCTTGGGCATTCTATCTCTTCATGGAACATTCTATATATTATATGCAAACCATTTGCAAAGGGTTGGTTGGCTTGTAACTTCCGGGAGACTGTGGGAAAGAAATTATGTTTCTGCATTGTATATTTTTTACAAAGGATTAATGAAAGGCAATGGCTCTGTTTCATGAGATTCATGTGGTTGTGAGTGTAGCAATTGTGTCTCTCATGTTTCATATGTATCTTTTTATGTTTCATAGCTCATTTCATATTCATTTCCATTGAAATTTTCTAAGTTATCTAAGAAATTTTCTAAGTTATCTAAGGTAGAATTCAATTTTATTGCTCTGCCTGTGGGAAAATTTCATGTTCAGTGTTCATTTCTTGTGTTGAAAAGGATTCATGTTTTCCATGCCCTTTTCACCCTCTTAATCAATCTCTCCATCGCGCACTATCTTAAAACTAAATTGCTAGGCTTTCCACCTACCTTTCCTCACGAAATAATTCGTGCCTTTGTGTTAAGTTCTCTGTTCATTGAGGTCTAGTGGTCCCATAACATCCCAGAAACATAGTCATTCATAAAAAATCACTCCTTATTTTTATTTTCACTTACTAGCCTAAGATAAATAGTTAATTGAAAGTCATCTCAGGGCTTTTTGTTCATCTATTCACTGAGTGTGACTCGGAGAGAGCCCTCTGCTGTTCTGGTAGGGCTAGCTACCAGACTGAGCGTGGTTTGTGGTTACCCTGAATTTTTCCTTCTTTCAGCCTAAGGCGGATTTAGGAGCTAACATAATGGCGAATCCACTGGGGAAAAATCAAATCCCTTTGCTTCTTAATAATTCTAAGCTTCTGGATGATAAGTTTAGGATTTGATAGGCTGATGTAAAATAGGTTGTGTCCTTTGATTTTTCTCAATACCACGCTGGCTTCTCGAAGATACACTAGAGCTAATCTAGATCCTGACCCGCCGCTCATCCACGAAAATCCCAATTTGGTTTCAAGAAATTGTCATCAAGAAAGCTCTATATTGCCCGTGCTCAAATCTCATTCATGCCCGTACCTTTTTGAGTATATTGAAGAGCTAGAGTTTGACGAGAAGTTTGAATTATCGTTGTTTGAAACCAAGTCCGAAAGAGCAGTTGAATCTATTGTCCACAATCCACAATTTCTTGTAGACTTGGAGACGGAAAGGGCTAACCGGTCTATTGATAACTACATAATAGCTCAACTTCAAACTCCCATTGCTAGCCCCTTACAAACTGTGCACACTCCTCCAACACCTCCGAGGACAAATCCACCAAGAGTGATGGCTGTACGTTTCGCACCACTTGTTTTGCCTCAAATTTTAGATGATATGCCCGCTGATTACCAAAGAAAAATCCCATTCTCTAATGGCACTCCTAATGGCATTATTGCGCAACAACATGTGAACAGAATGGTAGACTTTTATGAACTTCATAAGATAGATGCGGAAAATGTGGCGATGAGACTTTTTGTACAAACATTTTTGGGTGAAGTAAGGAAATGGTTCAGAGGTTTACCGACTGCACGTATCACTACCTTGGAAGACCTACAAAGACAATTCTTGAACCGCTGGGAAGTGAAAAAGAACCCTCTTCAAATTCTGTCCAAATATGAGCAAATCAAGAGAAATGCTGGTGAGTCGGTCCAAGATTATTGCATTAGATTCAATACAGTGTATAATGAAATTCCAGATAGTCTAAGGCCACCTGTGGAACTAGCCATGTTGAAGTTCTCGGATGGTTTTGATGCCAATATGGCTTATCAATTGAGAGAAAGAGAACCAGCTACAATGGAAGACATGCAGAAGATAGCAGTCAGTGTTGAAGCAAATCTACTGACCAAGAGGGCTAGAGCAAAAGCAGAAAAGAAGGTCACTGCAAAGGAAGAATCTTCCTCGGTAGATCAGCTACTTCGGAAAGTAGAGCAGATGCTTGAGAGAGTGAAGCTTGACAAACTGGAGCCACAATTTAGAAATCCTAACTTCCTTGGCCAGCAACAACCACAGTATAGGATAGGATAGAGAGATTAGCAAGCTCAAGAGCCAATTGCACAACAATCAGTACAAACACCTTTGCAACAAAATTTTGTGCATGGACCGGAATCAGATGAAGACGTGAATGCAATAGGCGAAGAAAATCATCTCTTTACTCCTGACGATTTGCCTACTTATCTCACTGAAGAGGAGGAGTATGCAGAGAATTCAGCTGCACACAAAGATGAAGATTTCATTCTAGCAAGTGACACCATCTTGGAGGAGTAATCAGATGAATACCAAAGAGGCTACATGGATGCTTTGTCTGACCAACAACAGCGATATTCACTTAGAAACAGGGATGTGCCAGTTAGACCCATTCAGAAAAAGAAGGATGTTGAAGCGCCAAAGAATGATCCAACTGGTACACAAAGGAAAGGAAAGGAGGTGGTTGAAATGGAGAGCAGCAAATCAACATCAGCAGAACCAACACATCAGCAAGTTACATCGAAATAAAGGGAGAGGAAAGAAATCCAGGTCAAAGAGGTGGAGAGGATTCCCGCGTTCAATTTAGAGAATGAGATTTCCAAACTAAAAATATCCATCCCTTTGACTGATATATTGAAGAACAACAGTTATAAAGGACAAGTATCTAAAATGTTAAATTTGGACCCAATGTCCGACATGGTGAATTTCAAAGATGATCAGCCTGAAATTATTTTTGGGCCAACATCAAAGGGCGAGTCTCATGACAGCGAGGTGCCACCTTTCTACATCAGTTTGAGGTTGCATGATTTTGTTTTACATAACTCCATGTTCGATTCCGGAGCCTCTCACAATCTCATGCCCAAGGCAATCATGGACAAGCTTGGTCTGGACATCACCCGACAATATCATGATCTCTATTCATTTGATTCCAGCAGAGTAATATGTATAGGTCTCATCAAAGACTTGGTTGTGAGTTTATATCAGCTCCCCATGAAGGATGTTTTGATGGATATTGTGGTGGCAGACATTCCTCTAAGGTTTGGCATGCTTCTTTCCAGGTCTTGGGTAGTGAAACTAAAAGGGACACTCCAACTAGACTTCTCCTATGCAACGATTCTAGTATTTGGACAAATGAGGAAATTATATCGGGAACAGAAAATGAAGTACATGATCACAAGCAAGGAGAAAACAATAAATCATCATATTATGTTAGGATATTTCGACACATAGGAAATAGTTAAGTTCAAATTGGTCTAGTATAGAGTTAGGTATAGAGTTAGGTAAAATGTGTTTCTTTACTGTTGTACATTTTGTAACTTACAATCTGACGGTCACGATATGTAGTGATCCGACGGTTCATTCTCTCCTCGGTATTACCGACACTTGATCCGTGGCTTGACACCCGATTGGTCCATGAATTCTATTTAAAGCGCATGGAGGGTCATTTGTAGGTTCACCGTGCATTAGAGAAGCTTATGTAAATTTTCATTCTTTTATTAATAAATTGCCTGTAGTAGCCACGTTGGCGCAGGCCGTGGACTGTTTCCCTCTCTGAGGGTTTTAACCGCGTCAAAATACTGGTGTATTGATCTGTGATCTATTTGTGAGCGGTGTCCTTTTGGTTTTTTGTCTAAGGAACTTACCCTGTAAATTCCTACACCGTTGGGGTTAGTTGGACAACCAACTTTCCGGGGTTGTCACTTGGTCATACTATTTCCATTTGACATGCATGATACCAGTTGGAAAGATATCTCTGAGGAATATGACGAAAAAAATGACTTATAATAAGTCATTGGCGGTATATTTCCAAAAAACATCGTTTATGGCCTCAAAATGACTCCGAAAGTTTAGGACCCAAAAAATTGGTAAAAATATTAAACTGTGCTACAATTAAGGAAACTGAAAAATTAAAAGAGACAGTTGTGGGTGTCCAAGTGGGACAGATGGGTGGACACCAACATCCACCAACGAAAAAAATGACTTATAATAAGTCATTGGAAAATCCTCATTGTTGACGTGCTTCACTTTGTATCGACCAAGAAAGGTTACATCTTTAAAATGGGACAACCAGTAGGTCCTTTTGTGATAAATACCAAGCAAGCCTTCAAAATAGTTGAGGCCCTGCTAGAAGCCATGGAGTTCGAGAAAGGAAAAATTTGGCATTATGATCCCTAAGGCATCCTTGCTCGGAGAAGGGAAAAGATTAAAGCCACAACTTATGTGCATGATCCTAAGCCTGAGGTCGAATGGAAATCTAACTTTGATTCCTAGCCTCTTAATATAGACATGGAGAATGATTCCCCAATCAACACGAAAGAGGGATGTTGGCACTTCATGGACAACTGACATGGAAGAAGGACCGATTCATAAAAATGATAGAAGTCAAGGGCTTGAATTGGAACCAGAACAGGAACATGAGGAGACTGAAAAATGCATCCAGATTCAAGCGCAAGTGTCTGATAATTCAGGTTTTTAGGTCAATTTGGAGATACCACTAATGGCCTCATCGACATCCTTAACTGAGATAGCCATCCCAGAGTCTAAGTAAAACCTTTATGCTGCAGGAATATGTTGGTCACAAGGTAGGATCATCCAAGTAAGGAACCAGAGAGCAAAAGATAAGTTACACCATGAAATGGCCTAAAAAATCACCCCTCAGCACACTAGGTTATTTAGCTACAATGGACTTAGAGAGGGAGGAGATGAAAATAAGATTGAAGCACCCATCCATCCAAACTTTTCCTTTTGGTTCCCAGTTCCAGGTTCTCGATGTGTCTTTGAATTTCGCTAGTGTCCTTCTAGTAGACAAAGTCAACCTATACAGGAAAGTGAGAGAAATGTTATACAATGACATCAACAAGCACCAGATGACCATTGATAGGGCTTAGGTCTATATAGATAAAATCATCGAGAAGGTAAATACTAAGAATATTAGGTCCTGTTCTATTTTTCAACAGAAGGAATTATACAAAGAACTGAACATAAAGATGGGAATGGATCTCGAAGATGATGCAACAATGGAAACTTTCTTACATGCTACATAAAATGATAATCTAGAGTTGAGACGACAACTAAAGATGCCTAGGAGTGAGCATATTCAAACCCTTGAGTTGATCCCGAGCGAAAAGGAGAAAGAAGTGATAATGCAGGAGCTAAATGAAAGCAAGGACAAAGTTACTACCTTGGAGTTGACAATGACAAATTTATAGAATAGGATCACTTCACATGTATGCACAGTACTCGTCCCCAATGATTCTCAAAACCTCATTGATTGCCTTGCTAAGGCATTAACCAATATGAAACTTTCTGAGAATGAGTTGATAAAAGTTCAGAGTGATTTAGATTCCTCCAAAGTTCAGGTAGCCCAGAAAGAGAAGCAACTCCAAGCGGAAAATGAAAACATAGATAAGTTCACAAGGGATTTACAAAGTGCCACTCAAAAAAACAGAGACTTGAAGATCAGACTCAAAGGAAATTTGGCTCTCGTCGAAGCCAAGAAAGTGGTGTGGGATAAGATCATTCATGAGATCGACCAAATTTGGGAACAAATAGATTTGATACATGATCAAAAGAAGCTCCATGTTGAATATTCACTTTCTCTCTAGAATGAAAAGTAAGCTAGCATCACTAACTCACAGTATGCTAAGAAGTTTATTCAGTTCTTGACTGAGAGAACAATCGAGGAGTTAATTGCACTTGACATAGCTAATAGAATGGAATCAATGGCAAGGATTCCCAAGGTTATCTTGAAAGAAGAAGATAAGGCTAAAGGAATACAAAGTTTAGCAAAGCTACAGAAAGAGGTGGAAACCTTTGATGTCAAGTTCAATCAGCTCCTTCAAGCCGGGTTACATGACTGGTGGGGAGCAAATGGAGAGTTTCTCACATGGGAATTGTACAACCAGAAAATGGCTGAGATTAAAAGTAGGACGGGTGCATCTCCCGAGAAAACATCGATCCTTAAAGGAAAAACCATAGCGAGATTCTTGGAGAAATTATTTCACCTTCTCGAGATGGTTAAAGGTATCTCTCGATGAAAACTAGATTATGCAGGGGTGATCAATCTCAGAATTCACTATCAACAATTCAACTCTATCCCTCCTCCTCCTCCAGCCATGTGGTAGCGATGCGAGCAATTTTCCAACCCTCCAATGCTTCAATTGATTCATCCACGGGGTTCTACAGCTTCTCACCAAGCATCAACGTCCTCTCGTCGTCCCTGAAGATCATGGTTATTACGCCAGTTATGGCAATTGATTTTACTTTTTAGTTATTTTTACCTTATCTTTCACTATGCTTTTAACAAGACTTTTTATTATGGTTAAGAGGATTGTGCCTTTGCATATGCTCTAATTTTGATACGTGAATTTTTTCAATGATAACAAAGATCAAGAAGGAATATTTCTTTAACATCCTATGTTTTAAGGTCTTTGTATATATACATTCTTGACAAATGAAAACATGTTCAAAATTTGGTGAAAGAAACTCTATGGTATTTTTGAGAACGTCTCTATTTTTTGAAGAATGTATCTCTCAGATTATTAATGAAAACTATGGTGACTCCTTCGTTCCAGGATTAAAGTATGTCTTTTCTCTAATACAATTCCATAATTTTCATGTTCTTCTCAGATTTTAAGTTATGTAGCTGCCATATGTGTTTCCCGTTTTTTTACAAATTCATTTGAATTAAGATATTAATGCAAATTCTTGTATGAGTCTTCGGAAGATAAATCTTTAATTGCGCTTCATAAATCATTGCATCCATTCCTTTGCTTATCCATTATGTCTTTCCTAACTCATAAAAGTGTAGGTTTTAACCTCATCTAGAAATTACCTCCATACAAATTCTAAAACATAGAAAATAAACAATGCGAGGGCATAACACATAAAACACATATACATAGAGATTTTCCACTGGATCCCAAAATAGGGACTACTAGCTTGATTTTTCATTATGTTCCTTTCAATAATATAATACATATTTATACATGTTGAAGCATCCAATACCATGGACCGAAAACCATCGCGTCCAAAAAAATGTGCGAAAATCATGCACAAAACCATAGGTGGGTCCGCCCAACCTAACATAGGTTCCAAAACAAAAAAATTCAGGGGTGTTGTCCCGGACCCCATAAAGTGGGGTTGCGGGTACCTCTCAAACCCCCTGTCACCTTCCCCCCTCGAACCCCCAGTTAACTAGGTGGGCTAGTCGTGGAAAGAATATAACACAACCCAACATTCTCCCACTTGTTGTTTTCTTTCCATAGGGGGCCACAAGAGAGCTTAGTCATTTATCCAACCCTATAATGCCCATTGTTTCTCTACACCAAGAGAACTTCTTAGAGCTCACAGATTTTGTCAATGCATCTACAGTATTCTTCAAAGTGTCCACCGTTACCAGCAACATCTTTTTCTCTTTTATCATATCCTTCACAAAGTGATAGTGAACATCAATGTGCTTTGTCTTTGAATGATATGTAGGGTTCTTTGCCAAGAAAATTGCACTTTGGCTATCACAGTTTATCCTTATAGCTTCTTGTACTAACCCCATACTTGAACACAATCTCTGCAACCAAACTGCTTCCTTGCTTGCATGAGTGGCTTCCATGTATTCTGCCTCTGTAGTTGATAGTGCCACTACAGATTGTTTCTTACTCATCCAACTGACTACACCTCCAAATAGGTTAAACACATACCCACTTGTAGATCTTCTCTGATCCAAATCTCCAGCCCAGTCTGCATCAAAAAAGCCACGAATATCCAACACTTTGTCCAATATTGGTCTTCCTTGGTAGCACAAACCATAATCACTAGTGCCACGCAAATACCTAAAAAACTGCTTCATTGCTCTCCAATACTCCTTCCCTGGTTTTGACATAAACCTACACAATACTCCCACTGCACGTGAGATGTCTGGTCTAGTACAGACCATTGCATACATCGGGCTACCGAATGCACTTGCATATGGAACACGAGACATGTCCTCTTCCTCTTCTTGTGTCTTGGGACATTGTTCAACAGATAACCTCACACCTACAGGAATAGGAACCTTCATCGGTTTACTATCCTACATATTAAACCTCTACAATATTGTCTCGACATACTTCCTCTGGTTTAACCAGAGCCTCCTCTTTTCTCAATCTCTTTTAATTTCCATGCCCAAAATATAGTTTGCAGCACCAAGATCTTTCATGTCGAATTTGGAGGACAATTGGGTCTTCAAACCCTAGATAATTTCTTTGTTATTTCCAACTAGCAACATATCATCCATGTACAAGACCAAATAAATAACACAATCACCAATTAATTTAAAATACACACAATGATCTGCTTTGCTTCTGGTGAAGCAAAGTCCCCGTATAAATGTATCAAATTTCTGATACCACATCCTTGGTGACTGTTTTAACCCATGCAAAGACTTCCTTAACTTGCATACCAGTTCTTTCTTACCCTTTACCAAAAAGCCTTCATGTTGCTTCATGTAGATCTCCTCTTCTATATCCCCATGAAGAAATGATGTCTTCACATCCATCTGTTCTACCTCAAAATCAAAAGCAACAACAACAGATAAAAGTAATCTAATAGAAGTTACCTTGGCAACAGGAGAAAAAATATCACCAAAATCAATTCCCGGCACCTGGAATAACCTTTTTGCTACCAACGAGGTTGGCATTCTCCACTTTTCCTTCTACATTTGTCCTTCCTTTTTGAACACAGACCATTTTCTTACCATGGGTTTCCTTCCAGCCAACAACTCCAACCAGATCCCAGCGCTCATTTTTGTGCAAAAGAATCCAATTTTCATCAACCATGGCCTCTTCAGAGTTTTCCATCTCAGAAATTCACTGCTTCCTTCACAGTTCTGGGATCCATAATCAGTAACAAACAAAGAAAAATTTGAAATAGAAATCAGATGGACTATAACCTTTTCTAGGCTGCCTCTTTTCTCAAAACTGATCTTCCGCAGCTGAAAGTTTGTGCTCTTCATCTTCTGATTCCTCCTCTGCTACAGAGTCTGATTCTTCCTCCTTTAGTTCAAACTCTATCTTCACAGGTTCCTTTGGTTGGAAATCATGTTTAATAACATCTTTCACCTCTCTGAACACCACATCTCGACTGTACACAACCTTCCTTGTTACTGGGTTCCAAAGCTTATAACCCTTTGAACCATCCTTATACCCAATAAAGATGCACTTTTCAGATTTACTATCTAACTTGGTTCGTTTCTCCTTTGGAACATGTACATATGCATCACATCCAAATACCCTCGGATGTGAAAGAGAGGGTTTTTCACCAGTCCATACCTCTTGTGGATTCTTATCCTCCAACGCTGATGAAGGTGACCTGTTGACCAGGTAACATGCAGTGTCCACCGCCTTTGCTCAGAATTCCTGTCCTAACCCGACACCACTGAGCATGCTTCTTGCCCTTTCCATCATTGTCTTGTTCATTCTTTCTACAACTCCATTTTGCTGAGGTGTATATGGATTAGTCTTTTTCCGTGCTATACCACACTTCTTACAGAATTCTTCAAGTTCCTTACTGCAAAACTCTCCACCGTTATCTATCCTCAACACCTTTATCTTCTTCTCTGTCTGGTTTTCTACGAGAGCCTTAAATTCTTTAAACCTGTCAAAGACTTCAGATTTCTTCGTAAAGAAATATATCCATGTATTCCTTGATAAGTCATCTATAAATGATACATAGTACATAGACTTACCTAGTGATGGAACCTTCACAAGTCCAAACACATCACTGTGCACAAGCTCTAATATCTATTTCGCCCTCTTACTAATAGAGGGGAAACTCACTTGATTCTACTTCCCATATACACATTTTTCACAGAAATCAAAGTCCAGAGAGCTATTACTTATACCTTCTACCATCCCTTTACCATGAAGTATTCGAAGGCCCTTCTCTCTAATATGTCCAAGCCTTTGATGCCACAACATGGTCTTCTCTCCAGAAACCACTAGATTTTCTACTCCACTTTAAGGAACCACAAAACTATTGCACCCATCAACAACAATGCTACCTTGCAGCTTGTACAAAGTTCCAATCCGAACTCGCTACATCAATACCAGTGCTTCCCGAACCATCTTGCAGGTATCCTTCTCGAACACTGTTTCTACACCTGCATCATCCAACTTGCTTACATAAATCAGATTTCTGGCCAATGCAGGAATATGCAGAACACTCGGAAGTGCTCTAACCCTTCCACCTTGCAACTTCTACTTTACTTTTTTGCAACCAACGATTCTAGCCTTCCTGTCATCCCCCAAGGAGACATCACCACCATCGTATTTCTCATACTCGCAGAACGAATCTCTATGGGGAGTGAAGTGAAAGGATGCACCTAAGTCAATCAAGCATGCCTCATGATCTACACGTGTACTTGAAGAAGCCAGGTACACATCCTCACCTTCATCTGAGGTGGTTTTTGCCTCTACAGAAGGAGCATCATCAGATCCCTTTCCTTTATCAGGAGCTTTAGATTTACAGTTCCTTTTGAAGTGCCCCTACTTTCCGCATTTCTAGCACACCACCTTTACAGGTTTTCTTGGAGATTTAGATCTCCCTCTAGATTTAGATATCCCACTCAATGACTTATTTTTGTTTTTGTTCTAGGACCGTCCTCATATACACAAGGAAAATCGTTGTTATAGCTAAATCTTTAAGTATATTCTGTTGTGTGAAGAATAGAAAAGTAGTAAGTAGGTCATATCTTTTATTAGGATTATGTTCTCTTGGTTGAGGTAATGTAATGATACAATCTATTAAATAGATAAATGAAATATATTTATATTGTTAACTTCATTACAAGCTCTGAACTGTTTAGTCATAGGAACAATGAGATAAATAGCACAAAATTGTCTCAAGCAATGACAGAGAGAACAATTTCAAAATTCCTGTAAGATAATTCTTTCTCCTAGCAATTATGAGATTATAGCAATAGAAATAAGTTTAAGAATAATAAGAGACACCAGCTATCTCAGAATAGAACCATAAATCATATTAATTCAACGCACAAAGGAGATTGAACCCTTATCACTATAGTTAAACAACATTGGAATTCATTTAACATTCGAAGGGAAATAATCAGTCCAAAGCTATCCGACTTTTTTTTCATTTAAACATCAATCAAGATGCTAAATACATATATAATCATGACAGGGCAGTTAAGGTCCATTTGGGCTCTCAGTCAAATCCAGAAGGAAGGACTGAAAGCCAAACGACCTCGTAACAATGGAGTTTAAATTAAACCATTGAAAATAATAAACTTCAAGTAAACAAAGAAACAATATCCCAAGCACAATATTACAATTTATAAACCGTTCGAGTCATAAATATAAATACACAGTGAGGATATTATGTAGCTGGGTTGAGAACCCATAAGCAACAAGAAAAGAAAATAGCTAAGCCGAGCATCGAGGTAACCCTCGTCAAGAAAACTAAAAACAATTTATGCGATGAAGGATTGACTGAGCTTAATTTAAGACCAGCAAACCCTCTCATCAGCTAAGTTATCAAAACCCTTAACTACTTTCAACATCAGACAAAAACGAAGTAAATTCCTCTTTTGCAAGCCGTCAGAGGGTTTCATGGCAAACCAACCTAAAGACAAAGAAGACAAGTTCTCTGTTAGGGTGCCTTCCACAACTACACGTTAAGAGAGACGTTGGATAGAGGATTTACCTGCAAGGGCAAGTTAGAGGTTAAACCTCTAGAATTCATGAACAATTTTTAAACCAGATGTAAGACCAAAACGTTTCAAGTTTCCTTCTTACCTGAGAAAGAGTCGCTCTAGGAGAAGGAGAGTCGAAGGCCTGTAGACACCATGTGATAGTTAAACCTCTATACAGGAAGAAAGAGAAACAGAGGAATTCCCAGTGCAAACCTGAAGACCTTACCTTGGAGGGAAGACCTTCCTCGTGCTTCGTGGTTCAACTGGAGGAACACACCTGCAACAAAAGTAACCCTCGTTAGTACTCATCTAAGTGAGGAAATTAAACTAAATGCAGAGTATGGACAAAAAACACTTACAAACTTACCTGTGTGTTCGCTAGAGGACGACAAAGTGTGGAGGTCTGGTGTCGTCGTAGTGTCCTTTCTCAACCCTAAAAATAATTGCAGAACCACTATGGTGTTCCTTACTAATCTTGAACAGAGTTGTAGATCCAAAATACACGGTAAATGTTGCGTCCAAATGAGAAATGAGCAAGATATATGGACAGAGGAGATGTTTAGGTTTAGCGAGAAGTGCTAGAACCGTCAGATCCATCCATCATAGATCTTACGAAGGCGAAATTTCACCATTAATACCCTGGCCCTCTA
This sequence comes from Pinus taeda, assembly GCA_000404065.3. Taxonomy (NCBI): domain Eukaryota; kingdom Viridiplantae; phylum Streptophyta; class Pinopsida; order Pinales; family Pinaceae; genus Pinus; species Pinus taeda. The sequence continues at coordinate 71,559 of APFE030376472.1, read as the reverse complement.
GCAGCAGGCCGAACTGTTAGCATTAAAGTCCAACCTCCGGTGGCATCACCACACACACATTATATTATCCCGGTGGTGGAAATGCCACGATTTTCGTGCTAGTGTCTAGCGGGGTAGAGCCAATGGCTCATAAAGATTCGTCGGACAACCATAATTAGAACTGAAATAACCCTTTCCAATCAAACTATATCTTTTTAATTATATTCATGGGACATTACAGTTAAATGAATTCACATAGATTAGGTTAATACTCAGTAAGCTATAATATCATATATATTATATATATATAGTTATATATTATATATATATATATATATATATATATATTAGTGTTACATCATTTATTTTATAAGTAGAAAAAGTTGTTATGAGCAATATTTTATTATGCTTTATGATATCTACTAGTGTAGGCATATAAATTAAATGATTGATAATTCAAAATATTTCATTACACATTTCACGTTGGTATAATTTATTACAAAAAAGGAACAGAGGTTATTTATGCCATATGTATGAATAAAATATGTTAAATAGGATATTACAACATCTCTACCAAAAGCGGTTGCACCTCTTAGAATAAAGTATTATAAAATAAAAAAATAAAAAATCTATTTAAAAAAACCAACTTAGATACAACATAACTTCGATCTACCAAGTGCCTAAAAGAAATCAGAAGTTAAGATGGATGTAAGTTGCTTTAATTATTAATTATAATTATAGTCATAACTATAATTATCATTGTAATTGTAATTAATGATTTTATGTTTTTATTTATTTTATTTCTTATTTGTAATTTCATCTAATGAAAATAATTATTGATAATTTATTATGATTTTTATTTTATTTTTATTATTAATTGAATTGTCAATATTAAACTGAATTTCAACATCTCCATTATACTAGGTGGAAAGAGCTCCAATATAAGAAATCAAAAAAATTATTAAAAATATAAATATGGTTAAAATGAAAAAAATAATAAAATATTTTAAAAAAGTAAGGAGATTAAAGTACAATAACAAAATTATAAATATTATGAGATATGAAATTAGATACGTAATGAGTCAGGATAAATAAAATACCCATTATCATTTCACAAGATTTTGGGCCAACTTCCCCTTTGAGTATTTTTAGCCAGAACAATATTCAGTATTGCTATCATTTTAGTGCTTTGCTTGCTAAAAAATATTTTTTATAAAATAAATATTAAATATATAGTTAAATTATGAAAAAATATATAAAACAATATATTATATTATATATATATATATATATATATATAATATATATATAATAGATATCTTTCTTTCTTTTAATTATAAGTTTTAATTGCTAAAATTTACTTGATAAAGTAAAATAAAAAATAAAAGAAAGTATTAAACTTATTTGGCATAGTCTAACTAATACACGAAATGACTTTTTGGCTAAAATCTACAATACAATTTCTAGTAAAATTGTGATCTCTTATTGTTTACAATACAATTTTAAACGTATAGATGAATTCAACACCCTAAAAACCTCTATGCAAATTAAACAGCTTAATAAAATGATTTTAAAAGTTCTATTGAATTTTCAATAAAATTTCTCTTGTGTGGTTTCTACCGAAAGACTTTGATTAATTTATTTATTTTTAGTTATTGGATTTTATTATGTTAAGGTAGTTTTTGAAAAAAGTTTTATAATTATGTATTGCATGTATATATAATTTATTAGTTATTTTCTATGTTTCTGTACTTTATATTTCTCCAATTTATTAAGTTTTGTTCATTAAATTTTCTGTTATAAAATTAGATGACTGAGATAGGTCATGGTTAGGTGGAATTATTTCACTTTCATTTACGTTTCAGGCAGTACATACAAAGGAGACTCTTGAAGCTTGCATCATCATCGTTCATGTCCCAAGTATGTGATTTCGAGAAATATGTATAGTTATATATTTTCTTTTGTTTTAACGAAATCTACAATGTGTTTCTTCTACGTGTTCGTAAAGTAGTTTTTGAGATAATTGAATCAATGATTTATCTTTGCAAGATTTATAAAATAAAATTTTAAAGTGCAGGTGGATAACCAGGGAATCTCATCATTAAAGGAGAACATGGTGTGAAGGAAGTTGAGGAAAAGGAGGCGATGGGAGGAAGAATGGAGAAAATTAAAGGATTTATAAAGGTTACTAGTATCTCAAAATATGAATAATGATGGGCGTATCGTGACCATGTTTAGGGATCAAACATTACATATATCCTTGCCTTTGCATCTCATCTTTGACCAACAGAAACGGGATGTCATTCTTGCGAGTGGAAAACCAATTCAATCTGCACAGTTGAAGGACAAGAAGTTGTCTTCCGCAAGACAACAAGACTTGATTAAGGAAAAATAAGGGGTTGCACAAGACGATAAAATACCAAGACATCCAGAGGTGATTCAAAAATATGATGATAAGAGAAAAGGTAGTGCAGCTGCTAAAGAACTGGAAAAATCGATGGAAGGGAGAAAAATAAAAGTGCCTAAGCTTGGCCAAGGCTTTCCACATGGGGAACCATCAATATTAAAAGATACACAAGCATTATCTACAAGAACTCACGCTCGAGACGAATATCAATTTATACAATCAAATCTGAAGCAAGAGGAAAAAGAAGTGGATGAAGTTGAAGAACAAAAAGGGGGAATGAAGGAGGAATTTCGAAGAAACAATTTCCAATTCCTTGTTTCCCTAGATGCTCACGATTTTGCATGAGATGTTGTACTATTTTATAATCATAAGGTCTACATGGCATGTTCCTGCAGTGGTTTCATGTGGTGGTTTGTACTTCTTTCCCACCATAAACTATCATATATGTGCATATATGGAAGTTGCACATATAAGGATGATATGTGCATATATGGAAAGTGGGCATACAGAGGCTGCGTATATACAGAGGTTGAAGTTGTGCACAACTTGTGTATATGCACATCTTTTGTATATGTATAGATTTCGTATACGTGTATATATTTCATATACCCGCAACTTTTATATATGTATATATCTTTTGTATATGTGCAACTTTCGTATATGTACAACTTCCGTATATGCACATATATAGAAACTATGCATATAAAAAAGTTATGCACAACTTCTATCATATGTATATACGACAATCTCCATTAATGCACAACTTCCGTATATGCACATATATTTTGTATATGTGCAATTTGCATATATACGCATATCTTTCGTATATGCATATATCCTTCATATATGCGTAACTTCTGTATATGCACATATCTTTTGTATATGTACATCTACCATATATACACAACCTCTAGATATGTGCATATACGGAATATATGCACATATATGTAAGTTGTGCATATATGGATGACATGTGCATATGTGGAAGTCGCACAACTTCTATATATGCACATATTTTGTATCACATGTATTCTCTATATGCTCAATTTTCATATATACACATATTTTTTGTATATGCACAACTTTAGTATATGTGCATATAGGAAAGCACATATACGTAAGTTTCTCATACATGAAAGATATATGTATATAAAGAGGCTATATATATACAAAAATTGAAATTGTGTACAACTTTTGTATAAGCGTAACTTTTGTATATGCACATATATGAAAGTTGCACATATATAATAGGTGCACATATACAGAAGTTGTGCATGTATGGAAGATTCACATATACATAATTTATGCACAACTTTCAGTCACTGTATATGCTCAACCTCCATATATGTGAAATTTACGTATATGTGTAACTTCCATATGTGCACATAAAATATATAAATATATAAAAGATGCGAATATACGGAAGTTATGTCTATATAGAGGTTGAAGTTTTTTACAACTTCCATATATCTGCATATATTCCCTATATGCACAACTTCCATATATGCACATATCTTTCGTATATGCACATATATTCTATATATGTGCATATCTTCCTTATATATATATATAACTTTTTTATATGCACATACGAAAGTTACGCATACATTAAATATATATTTACTCAATGATAAATGTTATGCACAACTTTTGTATATGTATTTATTTTATAAATGTGCATATCATCTGTATATGTGCATATATGGAAATTGTGCATATATGAAAGATGTGCATAAATGGAGATTATCTTATATGCATAATACGGAAGTTGTGCACAACTTCCGTATATAAAAAATATGCACATATACATAGGCTATGTATATACGAACATTGAAGTTGTACACAACTTTTGTATATGCGCATATATGGAAGTTGTGCATATATGGTAGACACACATATACGGAAGCTATGCATATACGAAGGATATGCACATCTTCTATATACGCACAACTTCCGTATATGTGCATATATTATGTATATTTTGTATATGCGCAACTTTCGTATATGCACATATACATAAGCTACATGTATATAAAAGTTGTGCGCAACTTCTGTAATATGCATATATGCCAGTCTTCATTTATGCACAACTTCTGTATATGCTCATATATTTTATATAGGTGAAATTTTCATACATGCTCATATATTTTATATATGTGTAACTTTTATATATACACATATCTTTCATATATGTGTAACTTTCGTATATGTGCATCTACATTATATGCACACCTACTATATATGCACAATTTCCAGATATGTGCATATACAGAACATACACACATATATGTAAAAAACATATATATAAAAGTTTTTCGTATAGGAAATATATACACATATATGAAAGTTGCAGATATAGAAAGGCTACGTATATACAAAGGTCGAAGTTGTGCACAACTTCTCTATATGTGTAACTTTCAAATATGCATATATATGGAAGTTGCACATATACGGTAGATGCACATATATGTAATTTATGCGCAACTTTCAGCCATTGTAAATATGCAACCTCCATAATTTTTATATATACACAACCTCCATATATGCACATATCCATTTGTATATATACGAAAGGTATGCGCATATACAGAAGTTGTGCCTATATAAATGATGAAGTTGTGCAACTTTTGTATATGTGCATATCTTCTGTATATGCAGAACTTTCATATATGTGCATATATATTGTTTATGTGCAACTTTCATATATGTGAAACTTCCGTATATTCACATATACAGAAGCTGCACATATAATAAATATATATTTATTCAATGATATGTGTTACGCACAACTTTCTTATATGTGTTTATTTCATATATATGAATATATTTTGTATATGTGCATATCTTGAAGTTGTGCTTATATAGTAGATGAACATATTGTAGGTTTTAACCTTGTATAGAAATTGCCTGCATACGAATTCTAAAAATAGAAAATAAACAATGACGAGAAGATAAAATATAAAACATATATACATAGAGATTTTCCCGTGGATCCCAAAACTGAGACTACTAAATTGATTTTTCATTATGTTTCTTTCAATGTTACAAATATATATATATATATATATTATATATATTATATAATATATATATATATATATTATAATATACAGTTTCAAGAATTCATAAAATCCAATCCAATAACCTCGAATTAGAACTTAATTGTAGTTCCCTTGACCGGATCTACATGTCTTTCATATATACATAACTTATGTATATGTGTTTTTTACATAAATGTGCATGTCTTATGTATATACACATATCTAGAAGTTGTGAATCTATAGTAGATGTGTGTATACAATAGATACGCATATAGAAAAATACATATATATGAAGGATGTGCTCATTTATGAAAATTGAACATATATAAAAGATTCGAATATATGTAAATTTCACATATATAAAAGATATGCGCATATACAAAAGTTGCACATAAATAAAGACTGCCATATATGCATATTACAGAGGTTTCCTACAAATTATGTATACATGTAGCTTCTATATTTGTGCATATGCGAAATTGCGCATATACAGAATATACATAAGATATGCAGATATATAGAAGTTGTGCATATACGAAGATGCACACATATTTCGTATATGCATAGATTCTGTATATGTGTATCTACCGTATATGTACAACTTCCATATATGCGCATATATAGAAGTTGTGCACAAATTTAACATTCATACATACGCAACCTCTGTATACATGCATATATTTCGTATAAGGAAGTTGTGCGCAATGCCCATCATGAATATACGACAATCTTCATCTATGCTTAGCTTCTTTGTATGTGCATATCTTCGTTATATACGCATATCCACTCCGTATATACACATCTTCCATATATGCACATCTAATGCATATGCACAACTTCTAGATATGCGCATATACGAAAGACATGCACATTTATGAAAGAAACACATATATGAAAGTTGTGCATAGAATATATCATTAAATAAATATATATTTAGTGTATGCACAACTTTCATATGTGAATATACAAAATTTGTGTATATAAGGAAGATACACACATATACAGAAGTTGCACATATATAGAATATATGTTCATATACAAAAGTTTCAAATATACAGAAGATGTACACATATATGGAAGTTGTGCATATAAGGAGTAGATGCGCATATACGGAAGTTGTGTAGAACTTCAACCTCTGTATAGACATAACTTCTGTATATGTGTATATCTTATGCATATGCGCAAACAAATATGTGCATATATGGAAGTTACACATATACATAAATTGCACATATATGGAGATTGCACATACGCAATGTCTGAAAGTTGTGCATAAATTATGTATATGCGCAACTTTTGTATATGTGCACCTAAGGTATATGTGCAACTTCCATATATGTGCATATACGGAATCTATGCTTATACATAATTTGTACACAACTTCAACCTTTGTATATATGTAGCCTTTGGATATATGTATATCTTTAATGTATGAGCAACTTTCGTATATGTGCTTTCATATATGGCACATATACGAAAGTTGTGCATATATGAAATATATGTGCATATATGAAATATATGTGCATATATGGAAGTTGCATATATATGAAAGATACATGATACAAAATATGTGCATATATAGAAGTGCAACTTCCACATATGTACATGTCATTTGTATATGCACAACTTCCATATATGTGCTTCTTTACTATATGTGCATATCTTCTGTATATGTGTGTATCTAGAAGTTGCGTATATACAATAGATGTATATATACAAAAGATATGTGCATATATGGAAATTACGCATATAGGAATGATATGCGCATATACGGAGTATATGCTTATATATGAAAACTGCACATATACAAAATATATGCACATATATGGAAGTTGTGCATAAATGGAGACTATCGTATATGAATATTACAGCAGTTGCACACAACTTATGTATACGCGTATCTTCTGTATATGTGCATATATGGAAGTTGTACATATATGGAGGTTTCACATATACATAAAATATGTACATATATAGAAGTTTCACGTATACAAAAGATATGCACATATACGAAAGTTATGCATATACGGAAGATGTGCACATCTTCCATATATGCACAACTTCTGTATATGTGCATCGATCATATATGTGAAACTTCCATATATGTGTAGATAAAAAAGTTGTGCATAACTTCAACCTTCGTATATACGCAACCTCTATATATCCGCATATCTTCCGTATATGCACACCTTCCATATATGCACATGTTTTCCTTATATATGTGACTTCCATATATGCACATATACGATAGTTTATTGTGGGAAAGAATTACAAGCCACCACATGAAACCACCACAGGAAGATGCCATTAAGACCTTATAATTATAAAATAATATAACATCTCATGAAAAACCTTGAGCATCTAGAGCAATAAGGAATTGGAAATTATTTCTCCAAAATTCCATCTTTGTTTTCCCTTTATTTTTCTTCAACTTTATCAACTTCTTTTTGTCTTGATTCAGATTTGATTGTATAAATTGAGATTCGTGTCAAGCACTAGTATTTGTAGATACTGCCTACGCATCTTTTGCTATTGCTGGTTCCCCATGTGGAATGTCTTGGCCAAGATTAGGTGCTTTTGTTTTTCTCTCTTCCATCGATCTTTTCAATTCTCTAGCAGATGCACTACCTTTTCTCTTATCATCATCTTTCCTAATCACCTCTGGATGTCTTAGTATTTCATCATCTTGTGAAACACCTGATTTTTCCTTAATCGAATCTTGTTGTCGTGTAGAACACAACCTCTTGTCCTTTGATTGTGCAGATTGAATTGGTTTTCCATTGTTAGGAATGGCATCTCGTTTCTGTTGGTCAAAGATGTGACGCAAAGGCAAGGAGATATGCAATGTTTTATCCCTAAGCATGGCCATGATACGCCCATCATTATTCATATTCTGAGATGCCAATCACCTTTATAAATCTTTGCATTTTCTCCATTCTTCCTCCCACCTTCGCCTTTTCCTCGATTTCCTTTGCACCATGTTCTCCGCTTATGATGAGATTTCCCCACCTATCCACCTGCACTTTCAAATTCTCTTTTCTAAAGCCTGCAAAGATAAACCATTGGTTCAATTATCTCAAAAACTACTTTACGAACATGTAGAAGAAACACATTGTAGGTTTCATTAAAACAGAAGAAAAGGTATAACTATACATATTGCTCAAAATCATGTAATTGAGACATCAACGATGATGATGCAAACTTCAAGAGTCTCCTCTATATTAACTGCCTAAAACGTCAATGAAAGTGAAATAATTCCACCTAACAATGATCTATCTCGGTCATCTATTTTTATAAAAGAAAATTTAATGAACAAAAATTAATAAATTGGAGAAATATAATGGAAGCATAGAAAATAACTAATATATTAAATAGACACGCAGTACAAAATTGTTGGCTATAACCAAGCCATGAGTAATAAAAAAAAATCAAAATCTAATTTAACGTAATCAAATCCAATAACTAAAAATAAATGGTTTAGTAAGTTATAGACTCAAGTTATATATATATATATATATATATATATATATATATATATATATATATATATATATTTTAATTAATTAATTAATATTAATAAAAAAATAACATTAATGGAGGGTAGTTAAATTTAACAAATATTAAATTTATTATACAAATTATATGTATGGTTTATTAAAAGAATTAATATAACATATAAATCTATTTATTGTTGATTTAATAAATGCAAATACAAATGATAGACTCATTAAATGGCGTATGTAGTTAGGATTACGGTAAATCATGCTCTAAACAATCAACAGACGGGCGAAACGTTGGTGTACCGAATGAGGGGTGGAGCCTGCGGTCGTGGAGAACAAGGAGCCACATATTTTTCGAGACCTTGGAGTACTTGCCAATCAACCCATAATTTTTGGCAAAGGAATATGTCTACGCTGCTAAGATGGATGATGAGTTAGTCGATTATTCCTCTGACCCAATGGAATTAGAGTCCATTTGTACTGAGCCTCCACATCATCCTCTAGGCATGGAACTAATGGGGTCGACTATCTCAATGGTGCATCAGGTTATCCCTTCAAGATCTCCATCAGTTGAGGTTTTCAGCGTTTATGTTTCATTTGGAATAGAAACAGTGTTCTCGACTTACGTGCAACTATCGCAAGGGTTTCATACCAAAGGGTTTACGGAGACCCAGGCATGGGACGAGCATGAAATTCAACTCGATATCTTGGTTCCTTCCTCGTCATCTCTACAATTCCTGGATGTTTTCCTAAACCCTAGATCGGTGGATGAAAGGGAGGAAGGAATACTTGTGGAGACAGCTCAGCAAGGCAACATTCACATTATGTTGGTCAAAATTTGGTTTGTTTGATTGGGATAGACATCTTTTCCACATCGCGAGAGCCAGGGGGTCTATCGTTGCCACAAGCCTCTGGATGTTTCGAATGTTGTGTAAATTGTGTACCAACATAGAGCCAATTTAGAGGTAGGGAAAGTGGGGAAGAAGGTAATTTAACCAAGGACTTGGGAAGTGCGGAGATAAGAGACCCTAGGTCATGAGGGAAAAAATAAAAAGCCACTAAACTAAAGGAAAGAGGAAGAAAACTGGTGCCTGGGGAGGGAATAAAACTTGGTGAAGTCATGGGAATAAACGATCAAATGAAACTTTCATGCAAGAGGACAATTTAATTCTTGGGACTGATTTAAACTTTTCCCTATGACTCACAGAATCCTGGGGTCACAACACAGAGGTAGACTCACTCTCTGAATTTTTTGAACATATAGCAATGTCTCATTAGCCAGATGATTCGATAGATTTCTCATAAAGGAACCACTGATCAAGAAGTTCAACCTAGTTAGAGAGTGGGTAGGATCAGGGGGGATGTCTGATCATTCTCCTATTTTTTCAGAAATTTATGGAAGAACCCTTAAGCCACGTGCTCCATTCAGGTTCTCTAGTACCCATTGAAAGAGAGCACCAACCCCCTGATCGCGTTTACCGAAACCCACCAGAAGGGAGCTCCAACCCACTAATATGATTTAACAGCTACCACTGGAAGGAATATTCAACTCCCTCATTTAAGTCTCCAACCTTCAACACCTTCAGGGACCACATTTCATAAATTTTAATACTGGATCCAACTGCTACAACACATCACAACTTGTAGGCTACGTTTCATCAAATTTCAGATTGGACCCACTACCACATTTAAGCCCAAAACCAATCATCAAAACTGAAACTTATTACTGTAACTCAACCATTGAACCGACCAATCACTAAACCAACAAAACCAACCAATAACTGATTCAACCGAATCAACTGAAACCCAAATCAATCAGCTTAACCAACTAGAATAATCAGAACAATGTAACCAGAATACCAATCAACATACTGCATATCAAAGAAACCATATTTTGTTACTACAAACCCTGATAAACCATATATCAAAATATGTATGCTACTTTACAGTAGAAAACCTGCTTGTGTACGTGCTTTCCATGAAGCATACCCGCACGCAGATCTCAAATCACTGATTTCAGAAAACTAAACCATTGTCATTCTGAAATAAATATTGAATCATACTCAGATCCACTGCATCATTATGAAACAACCACAGAAGCTTCACTGAACTTCAATCACAAACAACAAGTATCTTCAACATACTTCAATCAATTTTTTCATAATCAAAACATCATTGTTTAAGCCCAAATTATCAAGAAAACTTCATTGACAAACAACAGAAACACATCAAGGCTGATTAAACTGATCATACATCATTTTCATCAAATCCTACTTTTCGTACGTGCTTTCCTTAAAGAATATCCGTGTGTATACATGCTTTTGAAGAAACCAAACTACATATATGTGACTTACTAGTATCACACCCCGCGTGTGTGTGCGCCTTGCAGGCTATAAAACATGCGTACATATCTACGATTTCAGAATCAAACCTTCGCTACAACACAAAACTTTAGGCATACCCAGATCTGAGCATACGTAGAAAAATCACGGGTTAAGACGCTATCAACACAGATCAAATCACCCATAATCAAGATTTTCATCTCAAATCTATTGGATCTGATCCATCATCAAGTTCTTTGGTGCATACTTCGTTTTAGATCAAGAAAAACATTAATAGTACATTACATGCATATTTTCTTCAAATCTAATTATTCAGAATATATTCATCACTTGCACACATTGTCACTTTGATCTTCATCTCCTTATATATCTTATCCGTTATCAATACCACAGGTCGAAACAATACTCCAGTTGTTAGTTTTATTAGACGAGATCAAAACATCCATTACTCGACTCAATACCATAAAGCAATACCATGGTAAGGACCCTTGGTATTTAGAATTCCATGGTGCAAAAACTGTACGCGCCTTTGCTTCTTCATACTCGTGTGTGTGCGTGGCTTTTCTTCACAGAACTCGCATATACCTCTTGAAATTTTAACTTTGTCATTCCTCTCGCTTTGAACTATTATTCCTTTGATCAAATTCTCTATCACATGTAGACACATCCTATTTACATCTTCATTAAGTAGATTGTCATTAAGGACAACTCGTCAAGTAGGTTGTCATCAATGACAACACATAATTCATAATTCCAACACATGTAGGTCAAGGAATGGATTAGACTGCATCACTAGAATAGATCAAAGATATCCTCGATGTGGAGAGCAGTCTTAAATTATTTCAATTATATTAGGGTTGGCCTGGCATAGAGTGTAGGGACTTCAAAACGGGTTTGCCTTGGATTAGATGCATGGTCAGGTAGTGGAAAGGTACATGTCCTCCCTCAAGATATGCTGCAGTTTCTCTTGGAAGCAGGGTGCCGAACCTTAAATAAAATTGCGGACAATGAGAACTCTACTCTATTGAGTCATAGTTGGAAGTCAACACATGATATCCAACTCCTAGCACAATGGCATCAAGACTGGAATACATACATCAATGCCCTCACAGAAGCTCATATCAGAATTCAGGAGACTAAGGATGAGCTCATTTGGACCCTCGCTTCCTATGGCAAATATACTCCAAAAGATGGTTACCTTGCCATTTGTGTAGAAAAGAACCAAGTAACGGTATTTGGTGGTGGAAGCTGATATGGAAACTCAAAGGTCCCCCTAGATCAAAGTTGTTTATGTGGTGCCTGTTAAGGAACAAGGTCCCCACAGGCGATAGCCTTCAACATTGATCCTTTCAAGGTCAAACCTAGGGCAATTTATTTAAGGAGAATGTTGAGTCTATCAATCATATTTTTCTTGAGTGTCCTATCACCATCCAAGTATGGAACCAGATTTATCATTCATTAGCTATTAATATCAGATGGAAAGGTCAAACAATATCAGAAGCATTGGAATCTTGGTGGAATTAGGCACACCCTTCTAAACTCAGAAATTTTCCCCTTCTGGTTTGTTGGGCCATTTGGTTGGGCAGGAACAAAAAAATAGTTTTAAACAAAGATCATAACTGATTACTCACCATCTCACATACAATGACTACATACCAACTAATCCCTGAATATTATCAACAACAGGGAACTAGGAACATTATCGTTGAAGTCATAGACAAGTCCATTCCTTGGGCCTATTTTGATAGCTATACTCAACCAGAAGGCTATGGTGGTGGGGCTATTCTGTTCTTAAGTGAAAATTATTGTTGGTGGGCTAAATTGCTTCATTTTTTAACCCCTTTCCTACTTCAATTCATAACCTTAGACCTCTGTTTTAACCTCGTAACCTCCTTATTCTTGCACTATTCCAAGAATCATGTATTTTCCTGCACTAGATTTATATTTCATATTTAAGGGTTAAAAATGTACTTAATTGATTATTTTTATAGATTTTATACCTTTAATATTCTTTGCAACTAATATCTTATTTCCTAAAGTATTTTCTGAGAAATGTATTAATCATTTATTTAGCATGTTCGAGTGAAAGTAGGATTCTTGCACTGTTGGTGAATCCTAAACTACAATGGCAGCTCACTACCTAACGCGGACATGTCGTTCAGAATCATTCATCTCAAGTTGGGCTCGGAGCGAAGATAAGTAAGCGATATGATAGAGATTAGGTCGTCGGCTAAATGCTTAAGTTAGTGTTTTGTTATAGCCGAAATGCTTAGATTGTAACGCTAAATGTAACTTTGTTACGAATGCATGCCTAAAGGGATGTATATAATGTAGGATTCATATAGAAAATGGCAGCGAGCGATAGCGATAGCAATGCTACTGTAACTGTGGTATTTTGTAATTTTTCTGGTATCGTCCTTGTTCTGGGTTGGATTTGATTTCATCATGTACATTTGTTGATTTTGAAATTTAATATAAATGGACTGCACCATGTTATTTCAATCCGGAGAGCTGAGTTTCCATGTTTCTTGTACAAGGAAACGAGTTGGTTGGCTAGGGCCCAGCCAACCCAATTAATACTCCCTTACATTCTTCTTTCTCGTTAAAGGTGTGTTGATTTCGTTTTAATGCAAGGCGTGAATTAAAGTAGATGCTTCTATTATTTCACAAAGTTCAGGTTTGATTTCATTTATTGCCATTGTGTGATGGATCTGTGGTGTGCATACTTAACTAAGTTTGATCATACCTTTTTATAATTTTTCTTTTCGAAGCTTAGTGTTATTCTACCTGGATCGTGCAAGCACATTATTCCTGCACTAGAGCATTTACAGTTCTGAAAATTTATTTCTTTGGTTCATTACAACAAAGTCTTTCATTCTTTTCTGTCATAAGGATTTTGATGCGTTTCTGCAAGCGAGTGTTCATCTGTTAGAAGTATTCTTGATATTCTGGATTGAATATGCTTTGGTAATTAAGAAATGAATGTTGTTATAACACATGAATCTGTACCTGTACTTTACACTTTTAAAGAAATAATCGAACTCCACATCTAATTATTTCAAAGTGAACCTTTTTGAATTAAGAATATTAAAAAGGCGGATCATATTTATGTGAATAACTATTACAAGGATAAATCCTGGTGTCACTGTTAGATGATTTCTTTAGTTTCATTAAAGAGTTCCTTGATCGAAGAAAAGTGTGCTTTGACTTTCAAAGTTAATTCTTATTTTGAAGTGAAGTTGGGTTGAAGCATCTTTCTATTTGTGAAAGCTATTTCAAAGATTTGTTCACCTTTACATATTTGTTTCTTAAGTTAACGCACTCTTTATTTTTTTATGAAAGAAATTTGAGAACTTGGTGCAAAAATCTTTGTTTCGGTACAGGAATCAATATCCTGATACCGAAACAGAGTGCTCTAGTCCGAAGACTTAGAGCCCCTGCATGAGGAAAGAAACCTTCAGTACAAGTGTAGAATATACTTCCAGCATATAAACTTTATTTTGGTACTGGTGCAAGAATATTGTAGGAGTACAGGAATAACAACACAGTGTAGGGAGAAACATTTATAAAGAAGTCGGATATCTTCAAGGGTCCAAAAATTAATCTGAGATACAATTATACTAAACATAGACATAGATTTCCATTTCAATTAATCAAGATTTCCTACAAGAGTTTAAAAGTTCCTTTTATTTATTTCTTCACAAAAGTACTTTCTTTCATATTCCAGTGCTAGAATTTCTTTGGTGAAAATTGTCGAATGATCGTTTCATTTTTATTCTGCAAGATTGTAATTAAGGAAGTAGGAATAAAGTTAGGAAAAATTCATATCATTTCTAGCATTTCCTGTGCTTCACCTCTAAGTTTACAAAACCCCCGGGTTGACAATTAAGTGTTGAATGAGTCTGCTTAACTGCAATTCCTGCACCTAACATTTTGGCGTCATTTCCAGGGAGACGATATGAAATTGGTAAGAACTTTCCATTTTTGCAATAGGGGTAAGTCTGATATTATTTTTCTGCAGTATGCTTCTATTGTTGTAAGGATTTTAGGAGTTCTTATTTTTTATTCTTTGTAGCAATTGACATATTCGTTCTTTACAGCATTTGAATTTTGTTTTTTGGGGTTTGATTTTTAAAATGAATGCCTAAGAAAGGTAGGGGTCCGAAGCTTAATGAGGTTCGATGAAATACTAAAAAATATGAAAACGCTTCTTATATTGGACCTTCTTTTGCAGGTAGAAATTTCAATCAGACCCAAACTCATCACGCCGGAATGGTCCACTTGGATTTTGGAAATAGTGATTTAGGTGTGACAAAACCCAAGAAGGGAAGAAGGAGGCTAACGGTGATCAGAAAGTCCAATTCAAAAATAGTCAACCTTCATCTTCTGGAAGTGGTTCGATTGGAGGCACAACAATGGGTGACCATGAAGACCATGCAGAGGGGACTAGTGAGAATCAGGTAAATGAAGAGCAGTCACTTTCGGATTTCCAATAGTGAATTCTAAAGCGAATGTGCAAATGAATAATATTTCACCCTCATATATTCTTTATTTTCATCGTATGGTGAACGGAGACCCAGATCCATTCCTTTTTGATTTTGATATACTATGTAGGAGTTATAATTATTCATCACATGCCCAGAAATTAAAATTGTTTCCCGCAACTCTCAAGGATTCAGCCTTGCACTAGTTCATGGGAATAGGAGTAAACACTATAACTTGTTGGGAGAAAATGAAGAGAGTGTTTCTGAATAAATATCAGGAATATTGTAAAACTAGAGAAATGCATGATGAGATCTTCACCATTGTACATGGTGATGAAGAGACTTTGGAGGACTACTTAGAGAGATTTGCGTATAGACTCCAAAGGTCCAAACATAAATTTGATTTAAGTACCATTCAAACCTTATTCCTACGAGGTCTTATCGAGGATTCTAGACATAATTTCAATTTGTTAGGACAAGGACATATTTATTAGAAAATTTTTGAACAAATTTGTGACTTGTGCAGGAAGTTCTCATGAAATCAATCTAGATCCACTAGAGGAGGTCGAAGCAAAACTAACAAACTGGGATCTATAGATGCTATGATTATTGGCTTCGAGAATAAAATGGAAAATGTGAAAATTGAAATAATGAGTATTGTTAGCAAACAAATAGACTCTTTGAAATTTCAACCAAAACTAGAAAAAGGACAAGAGTCATTGTCTATTTTTTATCCAAAATGTAGGAAAAAGCATCCTTTAAGAGAGTGTCTTGCTGATATAAGAGTGCTAATAAATGTATGATTTGTGTAGAGAACCATGCTACTGAGGAATGCCCCTCCATACCTGGATTGAAAGTTGTATTTTACGGAGAGCGTTATGAACCTGAGCCATTACATTCCATGGGAGTGCGAAGGAACTAGCCACAGGTAAGTGCAGGTATGGTTCTTGAACCACATTTTTACGGTTATAATGCACCTCCATATTCCTAACATAATTAATAATAATCACTCTCAACATTGGCAGCACGGAAACAATTTTCATCATGGACAGTCCTCTCAACCTTGGCAACAAGGATGGAGACGGCCAAACCATTCATATCATTCCTATCCTCCTCAGATGCCATCATATCCTCTTTTATATGCACCAAACCATATGTCACAACCATATTTTCCCTCTCTACCTCATTAGAGTCAACCAATGCCACCATTGCTTTTTCCACCACCATTTAGACCACCTCAACTACCTGCTCAACCAGTACCAAATCCTAATAATAAGGCGGTACAACTAATTCACTGAGTTGGATTGTCCCCTTCTCCTACCTATCGAATATTGTCGTTTGGGATAAATGAGCTCCAATTGAGATTGGGAAGGGTAGTTAGACCAGGAAAATAAAAACAACCCATGGGATCATTAAGGATAAAAATGAGGAGGCAACTCTTGATCATTCAGAAAACAATGTCACCATTCAACCCATTCGCGTACCTTCAAATTCACCATCTTCTTCAAACCAGCCTCCCTATCCAGAGAGGTTGGATATGGAGAAGAGTGACCCCGAGTCCACTCTGGCTTCAGAGTTAAGGAATCTTTGCATAAAGGTTCCTTTACTTCAGGCTATTAGATAAATTCCCATCTGCTAAATTTTTTTAAGGGAGATATGTCTTAAAAATCCAGGGAGGAAGAGAGTAGAACCTCAGACCATTCAGTTTATTAGTAGAGCATTTGAGTTAATGATAGGATGTGTATCAATGGAGAAATATACAGATCCTGGAAACCCAGTTGTTTCTGTCCAGCTAGGTGATATCCTTGTCTCTAATGTATTAATAGACCTAGGGGCATCCAACAATGTTATGACTAGGAAAACTATGGAACAACTTGGGTTGGACCATATTTGTCCTACACCCACCGTGCTTGAACTTGCATACAGATCTAAAATCAAGCTCGATGGATTATTGGATGATGTGGTTGTTTCTATAGATTCATGGGAATACCCGGTGGATTTCATTGTGCTTCAGCCAAATAATCCAATGAGAGGATATCCTTTAATTCTGGGATGACCATGGATTTCCACGACCAATACTTATATTGGATGTCACTTCGATGATATGTACATTTCACATGGAGACTCTAGGAAAAAGTTCACCTTATATCCACCTGTTAGATCTATTCGGGAACTCAAGGAAACTTTATGGTTATATTATGATAACAATGATGAGGAGAGTCGATCTGTTTCTTTGATTCATCGTCATACTGAGTCTACCCAGGAGGGGGAATTACGAGATTTCTTGAACAATTTAGAAACTATGCCTAACTTTGACACACTTCAATAGATCTTAGATTTTCAAGAATATTATGATTCCCAGCCTTCCTTATCCCATATTGTAGCATCATCTTCCTATAATCTTGAGCTCGAGACCACTCTTATTGAAATTAGTCCAGGAAAATCTCTACACATTAGCTTAGACCTGGATTCATCTCAACAAGAGAAACTTGTTAATTTATTGCGATATCACCTTAATGCATTCACTTCGAGTTACGAGGACATGAAAGGCATTCCTCCTAAGACTTGTACTCATCATATATATATTCAGGAGGGAGCCTGACCTGTCTGACAACCCCAGAGATGAATGAATCATGCATTGAGATATTGTTAAAGAGGAAGTACAAAAACTCTTAGATGCTAATTTCATATATCCCATTTCTGATAATCAGTGGGTCTCTCCATTAGAAATAGTCCCTAAGAAATATGGAAGATGGTGTATTTGCATTGATTACCGAGAATTAAACGAAGCCACTCTCAAGGGTTACTTTCCACTTCCTTTCATCGATCAGGTGTTAGATACCCTTGTCGGTAAAAAGTAAGTTTCATTTTTAGATGGCTTTTGTGGGTATAACCAAATCCATATCGCACCCTTAGATCAAGACAAAGCTACCTTTACATGCCCTTGGGGTACATTTTCTTATCGAGTGCTTCCTTTTGGGTTGTGTAATGCACCCGCCACCTTTCAGAGGGTTATGTTGACTATTTTTGTTGATCTTGAATGTGTTGAGATTTATATGGATGATTTTTCTGTGTTTGGTAACTCATTTGATGAAGCTCTTAAAAATCTATAAAAAGTGTGTTTAAGTTGCCAAGAGGCTCATCTTGTTTTGAGTGATAAAAAATGTAGATTAACATTCAAAGCAGGAGTCGTTCTTCGTCATTTGGTTTCTGAGAAAGGTATGCAGGTAGACCCCGCTAAAGTTGAAGTTATTTTTTGTCTGCCTGCACACAAAACACAAAGGGAAGTGAGAGGCTTCCTGGGACGTGTTGGTTATTACTAGAGATTCATTGAGAAATTTTCCAAGATTGCTACCCCGCTTTTTTATTATTAGCTAAGGATAGTGAATTCTCTTGGTCCACAACTTTCCAACAGTTGTTTGAGACATTGAAGGAAAAATTAGTACATGCACCAGTTTTGAGAGGACCAAACTAGTCCCTGCCATTTCACATTTCCTCTGATGCCTCAGACACTACCATTGGTGCAGCTTTAGGACAAGAGGAGAATAAACAATCGTATGATATTTATTGCATTAGTAAAAATTTGTCACCTGCCAAATTTAACTATTCAGTGATTGAGAAAGAATTTTTAGCCTTTATTTTTGCTATTAATAAATTCAGACATTACATTACAAGATATGAAGTTTATGTGCAAACTGATCTTTCTGCTATAAAATATTTAATGAATAAACCTTTAACTAGCGGTAGAGTGACTAGGTGGTTGCTTTTATTACAGAAAATCAATGTTACAATTATTGATAGACTAGGAAAGTCTAATGTTGTAGTTGATTATCTTTCTAGATTAAATAATCTTGGTGAAGTAATTCCTGTTGATGATGATTTCCCTGAAGAAAATATTTTTTCTATGTTAGAAAAATCCCCATGGTTTGTTGACATAGCTAACTATGTAGTCATCGGAAAAAAACCACCTCACTTATCTGCTCGTGAAAAGTGGAATATCATTAAGAAAAGTGCTTTGTATTCTTGGATATAGGGAGACCTCTTTTACATTGGACCAGATCTTGTTATTCATAGATGTATGAGAGAGGAAGAAATGTTTGATATCTTAAAATCTGCCCATGATGAACCTTGTGGTGGCCACTTCGCTGATAAATGAACTGCATATAAAATTTTACGCACTGGCTATTTTTGGCCTTCTTTGTTTAAGGATGCCAAGCAATATGTTAGGTGTTGTGATAGTTGTCAACGGATGGGTCAACCTGTTCAAGCCAATGGAATTCCTTTATGTCCTCAAGTTATGAGTGAGCCCTTTGAAAAATGGGTTATTGATTTCGTAGGACCCATAAACCCCACATATTTAAATAAAAATCATATCTTAGTTTGTATTGATTTTGTTACTAAATGGGTAGAGGCTAAATCTATTTCTTTTTCCATTGATAAAGTTGTGTAAAAAATCTGATGGTAGGTTAACCTGATAATGCAATATAAATCAAAGCAGAATACTATAACCTACTTCTACTATCAATTTGCGGAAGCTTAAAGATCAAGCTGAACAATATAACGAGAAGAAGAAGAATCAATGGCACAATACACATGAAAATAATTTGGGGAAAGCCTCAACTAAAAACCCCACACTATTGTATTATCATACATGGTGGAAATACATAGGAATTATACGAAGCCTTAGCTCTCACAACTAGCCAGCTCTCAGTACAATCCTCACAGATGCTAAAAGGAAATCTTGGCTTCTATCCAGCCTTCCTATCTTCCCTCCAAGCTCATATTTCCTTGCACTGTTCCTTTTGGATGATCAGCCTTTACCAAGTGGATGATCAAGCCTCCAAAAATGCACCATCCTCAAGGATAAATCCTTGACTGCATGCATGAGTTTTATCCACGAGAAAACACATGCAATTGATAGTACATTGTCCTTGAACATTAATCTCAACTAGATCTTCTTAGAATAGAGATGCATGAGTTTCTGATGAGGGAATGTTAAGTTAACTTGTGTAGCACTAGTTGAGTGCATTAATGCATCAATTTACTGTTAACTCACTATTAGTTCCTCAAATAGTTTGGAACAAATTTAATTGGACTTAACTCAGTAAACTGAGTTAACTAATTAGAACTCAAATATAACTAAATCTTATCTCCTTAATTTAAGGGAAAACTCTTGCATGACTTTTGAAAGACTTCTAGCTTGAATTTCTCCAATTAATTAATTTAAAATAAATTAATTAACTGTTTCCAAGTAGCTATTAAGACTAAATTCGATTTTAATTCACAATTTAATTCAAGGACAAATTAAATTGGAATATTCTTGTTTCCATATTTCAATACTCCTTCTCAACAAGAAAGGGATTATTTTCCACCCCGATCCTGTCTCTATGGAACTCGAATTTACACTTTGACAATGCCTTTGTCAAAATGTTAGCATCTTGCTCCTTTGTCGAAATATACTGCAGCAACATGATCCTCCTCGCTACATGTGAAAAGCCATAGGCAACAAATCTTGCCTTATGCTTCTCCACACTACCATCAACAGCTTTCTTTACCTTGTAAAGCCAACGGGAACTCACAACTGACTTTTTCTACGGTCTCGAAACCACATCCCAAACACTATTACGAACCATGGGGTCATACTCCTCCACCATAGCATCAACCCAAATCGACTGTTGCACTACTCCCTCAAAGGAAGATGGCTCGGTCTCAACAGATTCCCCAGCAAGGGCCATGTATCTAGTGTACCTCTCAGGTGGCCTCCTCTATCTATGTTGAGAAGATGGTGCTCCCACATTCTCACTCGCATCCTCCAATAATCTGTCAACTTATTTTGTGTGCTTCCATCCATCTCTGAAATACTCTGCTTGAGTGGATGTCCCCACTCCTGGAACCTCTGCATGCAGCTGCTCCACATCAGTTGGAGGCTCCTCCTCCTTAGGAACCAACAGTTCCTCCACAGGCTATAGTTGGAGCTCCCTCTCAAGGCAAACTTGCATGGCCTTCTGCTCATCAAACTTGAGATCCCTGTGAACCATTGTCCTTCAACTAGTAGGCAAGTACACCCAATAGTTGTGAGGTGTATTAGTGTATCCCACAAATATCCCCAACTATGTTGTCGCCTCAAGATTCTTCCATGCATTCTTTGTCACATGGAAATATACCAATGAGCTAAAGATCCTAAAGTGACCCACATCTGGTCTCTTACCAGAGAAAGCTTCCTCTAGTGTCATCATCCCAAGTATGTGATACGGGCTTCTATTCTGCAAATAAACCATTGTGTTGCATGCCTTAGCCCACAAGTGAAGTGGTAGGCCTTGGTCATGCAACATTACCTGTGTTTCCCCTACAAAAGGTTTGTTCTTCCTCTCGACCACCCCATTCTGTTGTGGGTTATGAGGTGTCTTCAACTCTCATTTAATTCCTTCCGCTGCATAGAAGTCCTTAAAATCTCGAGAGACATGTTCTCCACCGTTGTCGCTTCTCAAGGCCTTGATCTTCTTCCTTGACTCTTTCTTGACCAAATCTTTGAACTCACAAAACTTTGTGAAGGTTTGGTCCTTCTTCTGCATGAAATAAATCCATCATTTACAATAATAGTCATCAATGAAAATCAAAGAATACCTTTGCTTCGCTGTGGATGCCGTCGAGAATGGTCCACACAAATCAGTATGAACTCGCTCTATGATAGCCTCAGCTCGACTGTCTCGATCATGAAAGGAAGACTTGGTGTACATTCCCAAGGTACAACCTTTGCATATGTCAACTTGCCCAAGTTTACCTTTGGGAAGTCCTGTAGATATCTGCTCCATTATCTTCAAAGCTCGATGATGCAAATGGCCCAACCGCATGTGCCACAACTCGCGAATGTCTTGGCTTTGCACCAATTATGCTTTCGTACTCAATGTTGCATAATCATCTACCTCTAGTTTATAGATATTCTTCACCCAAATCCCTATCCTCTTGGTCTGACCTGTGGCTATGTGTCTTAGGAACGCATTTCCTTTATTGAAGACAACATCGTAGCCTTTGTCCTCCAACATTGCGACCGATACCAAGTTCTTCTTCAGTTCAGGCACATACTTCACATCTTTCAAGGTGAGAGGAGCTCCATGCTCCCTCTAAAAAGTAACCGTGCCCACTCCTGAAATACTATACCTTCCATCATCACCCATCTCTATGCGCATATTGAGGTCTTTCTCCTCCAAGGCACTGAATAAATGTTTATTACCGGTCATGTGGAATGAGGATCCACTGTCAAGATACCAAACACAACCCATCATTGAAGACTCCATGCATGCAATAAGGGTAAAGTCCATTATAACTAAGAGGCTAATGCCTAACCTTCTGATCCTTCCGAGGATCCATTCTTGGACTTCTTCAATGGGAAATTAGTCGCATAATGTCCCATCTCGTGACAATTAAAGCATCTTACTTTAGACATGTCACTCTTCTTCCCTCCATGAGAAGAATTTTATTTGAAATGGGAAGCCTTCCCCTTCCATTTCCTTGCCTTACTTGCTAAGGCTAGATTTTCTTCATCATCTTTCTTGGATGAAGAACCATCTCGCATGCTCCTCTTGATCTCCAACTGCATAAGATCCAACCATAGTCGTTCCCAATCCGGCAGTTTCTCCCTTCCATTCACAGAGTCATAGTAGCTATTCCAACTATTTGGAAGGCCAAGGAGAGCGAGGCTCACCATATCATCATCGAGTAGCTATTCCCACACTGCCAAGCTCATCTCTGCAGGTGGTGAGCTTGTTCAGATATGTGGAAATAGTATTTCCCTTCTCCATCTTGATTCTTCGAAGCTTATCCTTGAGCGCCAATTTCCTATGGTTGCTACTGTTCTGGTAGAGGTCCTTCAATGTCTTCCACATTGAAAATGGAGTATCCTTCCCATGGATACTAGAGACAATATGGTCTCGAACTCCTTCAAGGATTATCCATCTCGCCTTCGCCACACACTTCTTCCACTCGGCCAAATCTTGTGCATTAGTTGAAGCTGGCTTTGGGATTTCTTGATCAATGAATTCCTTCAAGCCATTGTCTTCTAATACAACCTCCATTATATCTTTCCATGCTATATAATTCGAGCTAACTTCCAAGGCATACTCGAGTCTCAAGCCATAGAACACCATTGGCAAACCTTGAAGTATGATATGAATTCAATTGCACCTGCAATCCCGATCTTCAAACTTAAAATTCTCTTATCAGTATATTGTTCACAACTCTAATACCATGTAAAATATCTGATGGTAGGTTAACTCGATAATGCAATATAAATCAAAGTAGAATACTATAACCTACTTCCACTATAAATTTGCGGAAGCTTAAAGATCGAGCTGAACAATGTAACCAGAAGAAGAAGAATCAATGGCACAATAAACATGAAAATACTTTGGGGAAAGCCTTAGCTAAAAATCCCACACTATTGTATTATCATACATGGTGGAAATACATAGGAACTATACAAAGCCTTAGCTCTCACAGCTAGCCAGCTCCAAGTACAATTCTCGCAGATGCTCAAAGGCAATCTTGGCTTCTCTCGAGCCTTCCTCTTTGCCCTCCAAGCTCCTATTTCCTTGCGTTGTTCGTTGTGGATGATCAACCTTTACCAAGTGGATAATCAAGCCACCAAAGCTGCGCAATCCTCAAGGATAAATCCTTGACTGCATGAATGAGTTTTATCCATGAGAAAACACATGCAACTGATAGTACACTATCCTTGAACATTAATCTCAACTGGGTCTTTCTTAGAATAGACATGCATGAGTTTATGATGAGGGAATCTTCAGTTAACTGGAGTAGCACTAGTTGAGTGCATTAATGCATCAACTAACTGTTAACTCACTATTAGTTCCTCAAACAGTTTGGAATTAATTTAACTGGACTTAACTCAGTAAACTGAGTTAACTGATTACAACTCAAATATAACTCAATCTTATCTCCTGAATTTAAGGGATAATTCTTGCATGACTTTAGAAATACTTCTAACTTGAATTTCTCCAACTAATTAATTTAAAATAAATTGATTAATTGTTTCCAAGTAGCTATTAAGACTAATTTCGATTTTAATTCACAATTTAATTCAAGGACAACTTCAATTGGAATATTCTTGTTGCCATATTTCAACAAGTTGTTGATTTTCTATTTAGTGAAATTTTTACTAGATTCAGTGTTCTTAGAGAAATTGTTTCTGACAATGGACCGCAATTTGTTTCTAACTTGGTACAGGAAATCATGAATCAATATAAGATTCGACATAGGAAAGCTACACCATACCACTCGCAAGAAAATGGATAAGTGGAATCTACAAACAAGGTGATCAAATCCATCCTCACTAAAATAGTAAACATGCACAAGAAGGATTGGGCCAGCCGATTTCCCGAAGTCTTATGAGCTTATCAAACCACTTGGAGGAATAGCACAGGGCATACACCATATGAGTTGGTGTACGGAAAATAAGTCTTTTTGTTGATTGAATTTTAGATAAAGACTTTCAGAACTGCAGTTCAATTAGGTTTGGATCTCTTAGAAGCACAACAACAACATCTATTGCAATTAAACGAGTTGGATAAACTTTGGAGGGATGTTGTTCAACATAATATTTTTGTGCAGCAGCAACGCAAGAAGTGGCAGACAAGTTTATCAATAGGAGACACTCCAACCAGGTGATTGGGTACTTCTTTATGACTCTATATTTAAACATTTTAAAGGGAAGTTCCATACTCGTTGGATGGGACCATATGAGGTAATTCAAGTTTTCGACAATTGGGTTGTAGAAGCCAAAAATATCGATGGGCAAAATTCAGTTTTCCTTGTGAATGGGCATAAGCTTAAAGCATACTTTCAACCCCTCACAAAGGAAGATTTCCATGCAGAAAGTGCAGCAACAGTCTAAACTTCAGTTGGTAGGTGGATATGCCAGTCTATTGTGATCTGATTTCTTCTCTCTTGAAATAAAGTTTAAATAAAATCCAAAAATAATAATAAAAAATTAAAAATTAAAAAAAAGGGTTAAAGAAAAAAATATTTTCCTGTGATTGTGAAAATCAGTTTTACTGACATGATTGCAGAAGGATCAACATGAAAACCAGCTTGTTGATAGGAAGATCAAATTCTAATAAAATGGGATGTTGCTTGATTTTTAGATGTGTTGACTGTCACCAATAAGAAGCAGGTTCAAGTGCAAGAACCGAGCCCTTATCCAAGTTTGGGATAGTTGGCACGGAAATTTTTATCCAAGCAACACTAAATTCTCGTTGGATTTACTTTTCTGATCAATGCTATACAGGCATATTTCAGGTGAAATTCTCCCCTTCTTCTATTCCCATTTTCGTAAAAAATCCCCTTTATTTTTTTTCTTTTTATTCCATGAGTTTTACCATCCCTTTCTTCAAAGGAACTTTCCCTATCCAATTTCGTATTTCTCTCTTTTCCCCTTGAAACCTTCTCCCCAAAATCCCTTTTCGATTTGTCCCTCTTGGTGGTCTCACTCTTGAATTCCTTGTCGTAATTTCCTTCCCATTCTAAAGTTTACCTTTTTCCCACTTCTTTTTTTCTCTCATGGATCGATTGCAGGATTTGATGTGAACTCACAAGTCAGATCGGAAGGCATATATCAACACTAAAGACTGGAAAATAAAACCTCCCTTGTATATCCAGCAAATTTTTCAAATCCAGCCTATGAATTATATCCTATCGGAATTTTTTGGTTCCCTTTCTTTTTCTAGATATGCTACAAATATCCCTGGTGCAGGAATGTGTGTTCAAGTGAAAGCATGTTCAATGCAGGCATGTTCAAGTTCAAGCATGTTTAGTGCAAGAATGTTTAAGTGTAGGCATGTTCGGTGCAGACACATTCAGTACAAGAATCTGCACTGCTGAGCGCGCCCAATTATGAAAACACATATTCTGGTGCAGGAACAATGGTCCCAATACAAATACAGTTCAGGAACACCTGGTGCAAAAATTTGTATTGAAAATCTTATCTTTGTTTTGTAAATGTTTTGTACAAGAAGAATGACTACACCACCTGTAGATCATGGCATTCAATAATTTGTATTATGGTTAACACTTTGTTTTATCATTTTCTAATTAGGAAGAATTCGTTTAATTACAAAGATATTTTAGGTTATGAAATCTCATATTTTTAATGAGTACTGAATACACCTTATGTGAGATCATGAAGTGAATGTGGGATGGTACAATTCTCCTAAAATCCAATACTTACCTCTTCTTGAAAGACTCACCACCTGTCAATGATGACCCTACCTCATATCCGACCTCGTATGACCATTACATCGAATCATTATCTAAACTACCGCCTCTCCCAATCTTCATTGCTTGCCTGTACTTGAACCAATTCGTATTCACATCCCTCCCAGGAGTGTAATCTTAATGATGGAGTGTGATCATTTGGAAGGTGGCCAATATAGCAGTGGATGTATAGCTTGACCATCATATATCCCTTGACAATGCTTTGAATTATTCATTTGTAATATTCTTCCAAAGTTTTAGACAGAGATTGGGTGAATTCAAATAGAGAAATGGTTCATATAAGGATTGAACCACGGTCCGTAAAGGAGATGGAGAAAA
Organism: Pinus taeda; assembly: GCA_000404065.3. Taxonomy (NCBI): domain Eukaryota; kingdom Viridiplantae; phylum Streptophyta; class Pinopsida; order Pinales; family Pinaceae; genus Pinus; species Pinus taeda. The sequence goes on along the minus strand of APFE030376472.1, from coordinate 44,202 downwards.
TGACCCAATATACAAACAGTCTTGCAATATTGCAGGAATCAGGTTTCCTCCCGTTTATGCAAAAATTTGATGGATTCAACTCAGTCATGGCACTAGCATTCGCTCGGACTTTTGATGGAAGTTTAGCCAAGGTGGGTTCGTTGGAATTTGCAATCACATAGGAGTCCATATCTCAGGCTACAGGTTTAGCAACAGTGGGAGAATAAAGGTTTAAGAAGGAGAAGATTGAGAAGAAGTTGTGGCACCGATTCATAGTCGACCCAAAGAAAAACGTGGATAGGAAGAATGGTCTCCAGCGTAGCGCTATGCTTAGGAAATGGAAGGACCTCCTTTACACATTGCAGAAGTTTCTCACCTACGAGGGTCATTATTCACTCACCTTCCTGTATCACATATGATTGCTCCTACATTTTGAGTCTGGTAAGATCATTAATTTTCCCTATTATCTTCTCAGAAGCTTAGAGAAAATATAGAAAGGTGTTCAGAGAGGGAATTCAAGCCAGTTTGCATACAAGTTATACCACCATAGGCTAATCACAATTTTAATCAAGAAGGAAATGGAGATTAAAAACATGATCTAGGAAGAAAAGGAATTTCAAGGACAAGGTGCAGGGGAGTCATCTAAGAAGTATAGTGCGAGCAAGGAAGGAAATTCAGAAACCCAGATCCCGTGCCTTATCGAGACTAGGAGATCGGCCAGGAAAATGGCTGCCTCTTCAAGGGTGGGTTATGTTCAATTGACCTCCCCGATATTATTGGAAGACTCACCACCTACTTCACCAAGTAATAATAACCTCTCGGTCCTTGCTGAGATGGTAGCCCATACAGTGATCAACGATGACTATGCGGAGAAGGAAGATGATACACCCTTGTCGGTCCCCTTTGGTAATATGAAGAAGAGAAAAATGATATCGAGTGCAAGAAAAGACCCGACGGAGGGTCAAATGGATGATGAGGCATGGGACATTGAAGCCCTTGATAATATTAAAGTTTCGGGCACTGAGGCCCTTTGATAATTTTGAAGTTCCAGGTACTGAAACCCCTGGTAAGGTGAATGTGTAGGGTACTGAGGCCCTTGTTAATTTTGAATTTTGAGGTATTAAAACCCCTGGTAAGGTGAATGTGCAGGGTACTGAGACCCTTAGTGACATTTAAATTCTAGGTATTGAAACCCTGGATGATGTTGAAATGTAGGAATTAGGTAGCCAGGATAACCTTGACCGATGATGTCGGCACATGATTGGAATCAACTGCCGAGAATTCTACACCAGAGGAATTAGGAGTAGAAAACTCCACCCTCTATCTGAATAGTCAAATAGAAGAGCTCAAGCAGCATGTTTACGGCTTGGACATATTAAACCAAGCCATGAAAGAGCGGGATATAGTGCAGAAGTAGATAAATGCAGAGTTGACATGAGAAGTGAAAGAGTAGAAAAGACAAGTCAAGATATGGAAATTTTGGGCCTCAAAGTGCTATAAATGCCTTAAAAAGGTGACCAAGCAACTCAAGAAGGCCCGAGGTAGGAAGGCAAAGACATTGAAAGTGGGGATCAACATACAAGTTCAGGATTGAAGGGAGGCTCCTTTGTTTTGGTTTTTTTGCAGCAAGTAAAGGTTGTGTGAGGACACACAACAACATAGGGAGGGGAGGATGTTGGTAGGCTAAATTGCTTCATTTTTTAACCCCTTTCCTACTTCAAATTCATAACCTTAGAACTTTGTTTTAACCTCACAACCTCTTTATTCCTGCACGATTCCAAGAATCGTGCCTTTTCCTGCACTAGCTTTATATTTCATATTTAAGGGTTACAAATGTACTTAATTAATTATTTTTATATATTTTGTACCTTTAATATTATTTGCAGCTAATATTTTCTTTCCTAAATTATTTGGTAAGAAATGTATTAATCATTCCTTTAGCATGGTCGAGTGCAGGTAGGATTCCTACACCACTAGTGAATCCTAAACTTCACTGACAACTCACTACCTAACGCGGACATCTCATTCATAATCGATCATCTCAAGTTGGGCTCAGAGCGGAGATAAGTAAGGGATATGATAGAGATCAGGTCGACATCTGAATGCTTAAGTTAGTGTTTTGTTACAGCCAAAAGGCCTGGAATGTAATGTTGTTGTTATTTCGTTACAACCAAAAGGCTTAGATCGTAACACTAAATGTAACTTTGTTATAGCCACATGCCTAAAGGGATGTATATAATGTAGGATTCAGATAGAAAATGGTAGCGAGAGATAGTGATAGAAATGCCACTGTAACTGTGGTATTTTGTAATTTTTCTAGTATCGCCCCTGTTCTGGGTTGGATTCGATTTCATCATGTACATTTGCTAATTTTGAAATTTAATATAAAGGAACTGCACCATGTTATTTCAATCCTATGTTTAATTCTATGTTGATGCGTTGATGAGAGCTAAGTTTCCAGATTTCCTAAATAGGGAAACAGGTTAGTTGGCTAGGGCCCAGCCAACCCATCTCGTTCTCCCTCGAATTCTTCTTTCTCATTAAAGGTGTATTGATTTCGTTTGAATGTAATGAATGAATTAAAGTAGATGCTTCTATTCATTCACAAAGCTCAGGTTCGATTTCATTTATAGCCATTATGTGACGGATCTGTGGTCTGCATGCTTAACTATGTTTTATCTTACCTTTTTATAATTTTTCTTTTCGAAGCTTAGTATTATTTCTGCTTGGATCGTGCAAGCATGTTATTCCTGCAGTAGTGCATTTACATTTTTTCAAATTGATTTCATTGGTTCATTACAGAAAAGTATCTCATTCTTTTTATTCATAAGGATCTTGATGCATTTCTGCAAATGAGTGTTCATATTTTAGAAGTATTCTTGATATTCTGGATTGAATATGCTTTGGTAATTAAGAAATGAGCGTTGTTATAACACATTAATCTGTACCTGCACTTTAAACTTTAAGGAAAGGATTGAACTCCACATCTAATTATTTCAAAGTGAACCTTTCTGAATTAAGAAGATTAAAAAAGGAGATCATATTTTTGCGAATAACTATTACAGGGATAAAGCGTGTTGTCACAGTTAGATGATTTCTTTAGTTTCATGAAAGATTTCCTTGATTGAAGAAAAGTGTTCTTTGATTTTAGAAGTTAATTCTTATTTTGAAGTTAAGTTGGGTTGAAGCATATTTCTATTTGTGAAAGTTATTTCAAAGATCTATTCACCTTTGCAAATTATTTTCTTACATTAACACACTCTTTATTATTTTATGAAAGAAATTTGAGAACTTAGTGCAGGAATCTATGTTCTAGTATAGGAATCAATATCTTGATACAGGAATAGAGTGCTCTAGTCCTAAGAATTAGAGCCCATGCATGAGGACATAAATCTTTAGTACAAGTGTAGAATATACTTCCAGCATATAAACTTTGTTCTGGTACTAGTGAAAGAATATTGCAAGAATATAGGAATAACAACTAAGTGCAGGGAGAAATATCTATAAAGAAGTCAGATATCTTCAAGGGTCTAATTATTAATCTGACATACAACTATATTGAACATATACATAGATTTCCATTTCAATTAATCAGGATTGCTTACAAGATTTTGAAAGTTCCTTTTATTTATTTCTTCGCAAAAATACTTTCTTTCATATTCCAGCACTAGAATTTCTTTGGTGAAAATTGTCAAATGATCTTTTCTTTTTGATTCTGCAAGATTGTAATTAAGGGAGTAGGAATAGAGTTAGGAAAAGCTCATATCATTTCTGGCATTTCGTGTGCATTGCCTCTAAGTTTACTAAACCCTCAGGTTGACAATTAAGTGTTGAAGGAGTTTGCATAACCGCAATTCCTGCACGAGCAATTACCTTTTCAAACTAGAAATGGTATTAGGGACAGGCACAAAAAACTATACGTAATTAAATAGCCTGAGATTATCACTTATTTTCTACCTAGAAAAGGGTTTCCAACAACTTCATGTATATGGGGATTCAAAAGTTGTCATCAAATGGTTCAACCAAGGAGCAACTTGTCATGTGCACACACTCAAAAATATACTAGATGAAGTTATGAGTTTAAAATCAAAAACTGACTTGGTTACATGTCATCACATCTACAGGGATAGGAACCATATTGTCGATGGTCTATCCAAAGAAGCTGTGGAGCAACATTTGGGTACATAGCTGATAAAGAAGCAGAGGCTGCAGGATCATTATCAGTACTATCACATGCCTTTCATTGACGATCCTGCATCCATATGAGATTTTGGGGATTATAGTTGGGACACCTTTTGATATTTTCTACAATTAATTTATATATGTTATTTTTCTATGTTGTATATATTTCACAACTACTTATATGCAACGTGATACTTACTAAACTATACGATGAAATGGAAATTGTGGCCACTATTTTTTAGATATGCTCCATTGCAGCATCTACAACATGTAATTTTCAATATTATATATAATGGAAATTATGATTTTTCCTTTCAGAAAAAAACAAAAAACAAAAAAAAATAAATAAATAAATAAATAATAAAAATAAATAAATAAATAAATAAAAGAAGAATAAAGAAAGAAAGAAAGAAAAGAAGAAGAAGAAGTAAAGAAAGAAGATAGACTTATTAATATTTTAAGAATAATTATAATAAATTAATGTAGATGAAGATGTCCATCACAATTTATAACCAAAATTCAAATATTATAAATCAATCAATCAACAATTAAATATTATAACTTATAAATAGGTTAATAATTAAAATTTATGACATCTTTTATCCAGATTATGAATGAAATTTTAGAAGCCTAATTAAGAGATGAAATGACTCTTTTCATAGCATTTTCTTTGTCAATTTGATTGAAAATTCAATACAACT
>APFE030376472.1:6951-35063 GCA_000404065.3 Pinus taeda | reverse complement strand
CATTTACCGAAACTAATTCTTGAGAGGGTTTGTATTATTCTCGGCCTGGAAATACATATTTTATTCTACACTGTGCTGTTCTCTGTAACTGCTACATACAGTAACGTATTTCGTGATGATTCGTTCCCATCATTTAATACTGGTTTAGATATTGGATATAATATAGTTTCTATTCATAGAATTCTCGTCTGGTACATATCGTTATTTCTAGTAGGGTTTACATAGTGTAGATATGTATGTTTCTATATGTCTATTTTCATACCTAAATAATGGTGACGGGAACCATTCGGTTCCAGTCCTGCACTTTATAATTACTGTCTCTTTATTAAATACAGTTTGACTTGATAGAGAATAATGTACAGGATGATGGTTAAATTCTCATTTCCTGTTCTTTCTTTACTCTATATATGTTTATAAATATAACAGCGTCGTCGTTCCTTTTCGGTATTGCTTTCAGTAACACCTAGATTCTAACTTACAGCCTAAAAAGCAATACCTGTAGTAAATATAATCAAATTATATCGCTAATCTTCCAGATTAATGGAAACTGCAAATACTTACACTTACAGTAAACATAATCAAATTCTTAAGCATATAGCTAATCTTCCAGGTTAATGGAAACTGCAAATACTTACCTGTGTATCCCAATCTTTTATCTTCTGCACCTCTACAGCACGTAGAAGGTGTTGAATGCTTGATATCCTCCCAACCACGAGACCAGTTGTCTGAACTGCATCTCTCCCCCAAGCTTTGCCAGCCACAGCCTCAACAATAGAAAGCACAAATGTGCCTGTGCTATCTGGTCCTCACCAGACATAGCACCCTTCCCTCTTGCTCAGTGCCTTTTCCTTCTTTTTCCCCGTCTATTCTCTAACAACCCGGGTCTCCTCCTCTTTTCCCTTTTTCCATGGAAAGGAGAAGACAGTTAGGGTTTCCCCTAGGATGCTGGCAACTGTTTTTCTTTTTATCAATAAGCAAGAAGAGAGAATAACTTTTCATATGAATTTATTGTGTACACATAATTATGTAATTCATATTACCCAATTTTAACAATTAATATTTCCATCAATTTAAGAAAATAATAATCTTTGTTTTATATTCAACCACAGGGGTAAATAAGTAATTTATTTATGTAAAAATGTTTGGTCATTACATCTCCTCCCCCTGAGATTTGACACCGTCTCGGTGTCTCACAGACCCGAACAGATCTGGATAAGTTCTTCTCATTAATTCCTCATCTTCCCAAGTGGCCTCATCAGGCCCAAAATGTCGCCATTGCACCTTAACTTGGGTAATAACTCGTTTACGCAGCTGCACTTCTCTCCGGTCGAGAATGCTCAGCGGTTCGACCGGAACCTCTCCTTCCGACTCGACCTGCAAAACATAATTCCGTGAATTAGTTTTTCTCTTTCATATACAGTTCTTGCTGAATTTTATCATAACAATCAACCACCTGAATCTCTTGCCATCGGATTACATGCTTAGGGTCATACACATATTTCTTTAGGACAGAAACATGAAACACGTTATGGATTCTGATGTGACTGGGCAGGGCCAATTGATAAGCTACTGGTCCGACCCTTGCTAAAATTTCGAAGGGTCCACAATATCGGGGTGCCAGTTTGGCGCACCCATTCCACTGCAATGTACTTCTTTTGGCCTGAATTCGAATATACACATGGTCTCCAACCTGAAACTCTTTAAATCTCCTTTTCCGATCAGCGAAGTTCTTTTGCCTATCTTGGGCAGCTTTCAAGTTAACACGTACCCTCTTCACCATTTCTTCCATTTCCTTCAGCATGTCAGGACCTAGGCTCAATTTATCTTCCGGTCCTCCCCAACTGGTGGGTGTACGACATTTCCGACCGTACATAACTTCAAATGGGCTCATCTATGTTGAGGTATGGTAACCGTTGTTATACGCGAACTCTACCAGATGTAAATAATCTTCCCACCTTGTGGGTTGTTGCATGACATAAGCCCTTAACATATCCTCTACCATCTGATTCACTCGTTCCGTTTGCCCATCAGTTTGTGGATGGTATGCTGTACTGAAATTCAGTTGAGTTCCTAATTCAGCAAACAATGTTTTCCAAAATGCTGATGTAAATTTCACATCATGATCGGAAATTATTGTTTTTGGAAGTCCATGTAACTTAAATACATTCTGCATAAAAATGTGAGCAATCTGTGCAGCTTTATATGTAGATTGCACCGGTATGAAATGTGCAGCCTTACTCAGTTTGTCCACCACTACAAAAATGGAGTCATTATTCCTTTTTGTTTTGGGTAATCTCGTTATAAAGTCCATGGAGATGATTTCCCATTTCCATTCTGGAACTGGCAGTGGTTGTAACAGTCCTGCTGGGTGCTGGTGTTCTGCTTTAATCTGTTGGCACTCTAAACACCGTGACAGGTATTCGATAATGTCTTTCTTCATCCCAGGCCAGAAATACTCTTTCCGAATGGTTGTTATCATCTTTTGATAACCTGGATGACCCGCATAATGACTAACATGAAATTCATCCATAATCAGATTTCTAATTCCGTTTTGATTTGGTACATACAACCTTTTCTTGAAATAAATCCTTCCAGCGTCATCTAGCTCATATTCTTGTTGGCTGTCTTCTCTAGCAGATTGCTGGATTTGCAATTTTAATTGCTGATATTCAGTATCTTGATCTGCAATCTCCTTTATAATTTCTAGGAAGGGGCTTTTCCACCCACTAATGGAAACTTCATACAAATTTTGTACTTTTCGGCTCAAGACGTCTGCTACTTTATTTTCCTTCCCTTGCAAGTGTTTTATATCAAAGTCAAAGCCACTTAGAAAGTCCACCCACCTTGCTTGCCTAGCGTTTAAGGTAGGTTGGCTGAAATAATTGGTTAAGCTGTGATGGTCGGTATGCAGCAGAAATTTCTTGCCCATGAGATAATGCCGCCACATCTTCAGGGCATGTATCACGGCAGCCAACTCTAAGTCATAAGCAGAATATTTCTGCTCATGTTCTTTTAGTTTTCGAGACTCGTAAGCAATTACCCTGCCTTCCTGCATCAAGACCCGTCCCAATCCTTCTTTACTAGCATCCGTACACACTACGTAATCCTTGTTAGGATCTGCTATACTCAGAATAGGTGTTGTGGTGAGCAGATGCTTCAATTGCTCAAAACTTTTCTGGCAATTTGGGGTCCAATGAAACAGTTTCCCTTTCTTCTGTAGTGAGGTAATGGGGAATGCCACTTTAGAGAAAGCTTCCACGAATCTTCTATAATACCCAGCTAACCCCATGAAAGATCGGACATCTGCTACATCTTTTGGAACCGGCCATTCCATTATAGCTTTTATCTTTTCCGGATCCATCGCAATTCCATCCTTTGTGATTACGTGACCCAAATACTGAATCTCCTCTTTGAAGAAGTCACACTTACTAAATTTAGCATACAGTTGATGTTCCCGAAGGGTCTGTAATACTATGCGAAGGTGTTCATGATGTTCTTCAATAGTGCGTGAATAAATTAAGATTTTATCAATAAATATCAGCACGAACTGATCCAAATAAGGATGGAAAATACCATTCATTAAACACATGAAGGTTGCCGGGGCGTTGGTGAGCCCAAACGGCAATACCACAAATTCGTAGTGCCCATACCTGGTTCTAAAGGCTGTTTTTGCGATGTCTTCATCTTTAATTCTGATCTGATGGTAGCCTGATCGTAAATCGATCTTAGAGAATATTGTCGCGCCTTTCACTTGGTCGAACAATTCATCTATCCGGGGAAGAGGATACTTGTTTTTAATAGTCAACTTATTCAATTGTCTGTAATCAATACACATCCGGAGGGTGCCGTCTTTTTTCTTGACAAATAATATTGGGGCCCCCCATGGAGACACGCTAGGACGGATGTAATTCTTCTCTAATAATTCTTGCAACTGCATTTTTAATTCTGTCAACTCAGGCACACTCATTCTGTAAGGTGCTCGTGACACTGGTGCAGCCCCTGGTACCAACTCTATAGTAAAATCTATATTTCTTCGCGGTGGCAGCCCTGGAATTTCCTCTGGAAACACATCTGTAAATTCTTGTATTACAGGAATATTATTCAAAGCTGCTAACTTATCTTTAGAATTCGCATAACCCACTTGGATGGCGTATACTTGACAGCCCTTTCGTACACATTTTACCAATTGATTTGCAGTTATCGGTCGGACCTGCACTAGTCGCTTAATTCCCTGCATTTCTTTGTTGTTTCCTTGTTGATCTCTGTAATAAATAATTTTGGTTTTGCAGTCAACTAATGACCAATGTTTCTCCAGCCAGTCCATACCAATTAGAATGTCATAGGAGCTCAGAGGGAGTATGTTCAGGTCAGTTGTTATTGGCTGGTCTGCTATAGTAAAAGAGCAATCATTGATCTTGGTTGTTACTCGTCGCTTGGCTCCAGTAGCTAATTGTACTAACCATGGGTTTTTAAATTTAACAGATTGTAAATTACAACGTTCCACTACTTTTGGGTTCACATAACTTAGCGTGGCCCCAGGGTCAATCAAAACAGATATGGTAAGGTTTGAAATTTTACCTTTGAACTCGACCATGGTTGGTTGGTATTCCGCCTGTCGATCCTCTAAAGCTGCATTGATTCGGGGTACGCTTCGGCCCACCTCGCCCACGGTTGAGGCTTCATGAATTTGGGATAACTATTCAGTTCCCTTTCGTTGTGGGCAATTTTTAATGTAGTGAGGTCCCCCACAACCCCAGCACTGCACAGGGGGTCTTGCTGTCCCTTCATTATCCAGTCTAATTTTTTGTTCACTGGCCTTGGACTCGTTTGCAGATCTGAACTTGGGTGTAGTTCTGGCTGCAAATCTGCTATTTGTCCCTTTGCCAATTCCTTTATTTCCATTATTGCGATTCCCTTTGTTGTTGCCAACTGTCTTAAAACTCTTCTTCTCATTCCATTTTCTGCTAGCAGTTTCCCCTTTCTGTTTACCTTGCTGATAGCAGATTCTAGCCTTGCGGATTACTTCATCCATTGATTTTGGATTATCAAATTCAATTCTTTCCCGCATATACGGGGGTAAACTGCTAACGAATCGCTGCACTTTCGCTTTTTCCTCCCTTATATATGGTACGTAGCGGAGTAGGGAAGTAAAACGGGTGATGAATTCATCCATAGTCTGCTGTCCCAATCGCAGATCATGAAATTCTCTGGCTTTTTCATCATAAAAGCGTTCGGTTAGATACCTCTCCTTAAAGAACCTTTGAAAGTTGTCCCATGTTATGCTTTGCTCGGTTACCCCTTTTACGATCTTCACCTCCTCCCACCATAAGGTAGCCTTTCCTTGCAACTGAAAGATGGCCAGTCGTGCTTTAAGATTTTGATCGTATTCATAAAGCTGAAAATACTTATTCATATTGATTAACCATGCTTCAGCTGCTTCCTCTTGTTCTCCGTCAAAATGTGGTGGCTTAATCTTACGGAATTCCCCTTGTAATTCTACCCTTTGTCTTTTCGAAGTTTGCTGTTCAAATGCATTATCAAAGCGTTCTTCCTGATCCTCTGATCCCTCGGGGGGAATGTGATGGTTCTGCTCCTCCGACATTCTTTGTTGTTCTGCACTCGGATTAGCTGGTAGTTGATTTTGTCTATCGGACAAACTTTTCAAAATTCGTTCTTGTTCCATTGTCAATCGGGCGTTATCCTCTCGTAGTCGAGCCATCTCATTCTTCAACTCCTGCACTGTCTCCAGAATTACTTGATTTGTGATTCTGGCTTCTTCTCCCAGTTGTACCCACAATTCTGGGTTATTTTCTGTACCAGTTACGCCCTGTCCCAACCCAGGTCGTCGCGGTGTATTCTCTGCCCTCCTCATATCCTTTATTCTCAGAATCTGATCCTGTGTAAGAAAACATTCAAGAGTAATAAAGAAAATGATTATTTGTTAATCTCTTATTGTCTTACCCAGAGGCCACAGTGTTGTATTCTGGGCTCTGATACCATATGTCATATACCTCCATAAGTTAACATTATACAAATAAAAAAAAAATTATTTCACCTACGCATCTATACAATCTTGTCAACATGGTAATTTATTTATGTGATAACGGATATGTATATTAATGTGACAATCCTGCATATCTATCCTATGGCGGGTAACAGGACGTTGATTGTCCTTGGTTACTTTATATAATACTTGGATATTCATTTGGCGGCAAGTTGAAGTGTTCTGCTTGCGACACCTGGTGCCTCGATCCACGCCTTCAATCCGCATTACTGATCTTCTGGGCTTGGTAGCTGGAAGCATTAATGCTACACTCCCGCCATTCTGCTCCTCGGAATTCCCACAGCAATCATCGGCTAGGATCATTTCTAGCAATCGAACGGTGGAGGCTTGAGGTGTCTTGGCGGTGAACCTACATAGGGTTTCCTTTACTCGTTCTCGATCATTTGCATGAATGTTCCAGCTCCGCAGAGCAGCCCTTGCTCCGGCTTGCTACCACACCAGGTTGCCATTAGCGTGGACGCTCCTGGTGCAAATCTTCCGTATCCTCGAAGGTATTCCAGAGACGACTTGGTAGGCGATGAGACCCTCTCTGTCTCTCGCCCCGAATCCATCTGCAACCAGGTGATGTGTAACCCTTCAACCCTGTTACTGTATTATTTCATTTTCTTTTTACATTGCATTTTTATGAATATGCTAACTGCCCCATTTGATATCGATTGGCGCAGGGTATCAGACCGATGAGGCCGCGATGCCGAGGACGAATCCGGGATTCAACCATCGATACCCTAACCTGGTAAGCGTTCTACCACTGAGGCTTTTGCTGAATGTTTCAATCTTGGGTTCCGGCTTATTGGTGTTCTTCTTTATCAGGGTCTTGTCGGTTCTACCATAGCCTGGCACAATGGCTTCACCTTGACAGAACTCCCCTTTGGTTCATTGTTTATCATTGTGCTAGGGTTTAAGCCCAGGTCGCCGGATGTTTAGATTGTTTATAGGTTATATTCGGTTATGGCCTTTACCTGGATTCGCCAAAAGCTCAGGCCTAAGGGGTCAAGCTCAACTTATTTACCTCTATTCCATATTGTAATTTATTCAGATTCTCAGTAAGATGTACTGTAATTATTCGGTGTTATGAGCCCCAGCTAATGCATCAAGTTTACCGGGTTAATTTCCAAATTGTCGAACAGGTCTTCAAATTATTACTGTTCTTATCGCATTGTTGCTATTTGATCTGTTATGTACTATTAGCTCACGGTGTCACTCCATGCGAGCCACCGAATCTTTTCCAATTACCCACTTGTTATTATTTTGTTTTAATGAATTGTTCCTGAGGGTTTCGGCTAACGGCCCTGCATTCCCAAGGTTTACCGCCGTTATGGGTTTTCTTGATATGTGCATGTATAAACGAGCTGATAATGGTGAGACTGTTTGTTATTGTTTAATAAACGCATGTTGGATTTTATTCATGACTCGGTTATGCATATGTGTGGATTTAAGAAACGGCCTGTTACGGCCTGGTAATGAATTCCACTTCTTCGTGGTTACCACTGTTCTCGTTATTAACTGTTGAATGCTCAGGTCGAGCTCCTCAATATTTATTTCTTGCTTTGTTATTTAATAAGTTTATCCGCCGGGTGGACCCTCAGGCTATATTACTCCCTATCTTGGCACCATACTGGAGTGCCACGCTACCAGGCGGTACTCACCTGGGTAAGCGGATAGCCACATAATACTACAGTGATGATATCCGGCGATTGTCCAGAGTATTTACATTGTGAATTTACTACTGTGCTTGATTTCTTGGCAGCATTTACTGAAACTAATTCTTGAGAGGGTTTGTATTATTCTCGGCCTGGAAATACATATTTTATTCTACACTGTGCTGTTCTCTGTAACTACTACATACAGTAACGTATTTCGTGATGATTCGTTCCCATCATTTAATACTGGTTTAGATATTGGATATAATATAGTTTCTATTCATAGAATTCTCGTCTGGTACATATCGTTATTTCTAGTAGGGTTTACATAGCGTAGATATGTATGTTTCTATATGTCTATTTTCATACCTGAATAATGGTGACGGGAACCATTCGGTTCCAGTCCTGCACTTTATAATTACTGTCTCTTTATCAAATACAGTTTGACTTGCTAGAGAATAATGTACAGGATGATGGTTAAATTCTCATTTCCTGTTCTTTCTTTACTCTATATATGTTTATAAATATAACAGCGTCGTCGTTCCTTTTCGGTATTGCTTTCAGTAACACCTAGATTCTAACTTACAGCCTAAAAAGCAATACCTGTAGTAAATATAATCAAATTATATAGCTAATCTTCCAGATTAATGGAAACTGCAAATACTTACACTTACAGTAAACATAATCAAATTCTTAAGCATATAGCTAATCTTCCAGGTTAATGGAAACTGCAAATACTTACCTGTGTATCCCAATCTTTTATCTTCTGCACCTCTACAGCACGTAGAAGGTGTTGAATGCTTGATATCCTCCCAGCCACGAGACCAGTTGTCTGAACTGCGTCTCTCCCCCAAGCTTTGCCGGCCACAGCCTCAGCAATAGAAAGCACAAATGTGCCTGTGCTATCTGGTCCTCACCAGACGTAGCACCCTTCCCTCTTGCTCAGTGCCTTTTCCTTCTTTTTCCCCGTCTGTTCTCTAACAACCCGGGTCTCCTCCTCTTTTCCCTTTTTCCATGGAAAAGAGAAGACAGTTAGGGTTTCCCCTAGGATGCTGGCAACTGTTTTTCTTTTTATCAATAAGCAAGAAGAGAGAATAACTTTTCATATGAATTTATTGTGTACACATAATTATGTAATTCATATTACCCAATTTTAACAATTAATATTTCCATCAATTTAAGAAAATAATAATCTTTGTTTTATATTCAACCACAGGGGTAAATAAGTAATTTATTTATGTAAAAATGTTTGGTCATTACATTGAGGGTGCCCAATTCATTTATGCATTCAAAACTATATTGTAAACAATAAGAAATCACAATTTTGTTAGAAATTGTATCTTAAGATTTGGGTGAAAAAACCATTTTACCTATTAGGCGGAAAAACCATTTCACCTATTACTTAGACTATGTTAAATAAAATTTAAGATACTATTTTTTTTATTTTTTTTTAACATAAAAATTTAGATTTTAGCAATTAAAAAATAATAATTAAAAGAAAAATAATAAATAAATATTTATTATATTTATTTTTAATTTTTTCAACATAAATTAATATTAATATATTATAATTTATTTTAATATATAAAAAACATTTTTTTAGCAAACAAAATACTAATATCACCCCATGGAGCTGAATATGTACCATGGCTAAAACCTACTTCATAATGGAAGTGGGCCCTAAAAGGCATAGCGACATGTTTAATGCATATTTTATTTATCTCTAATTTATTACATAACTAATTAGGTATATGTAATAATTACAATTTTGTTTGTGTATTTTTAATCTCTTTATTTTTAAAAATAGAATTATTATTTTTTTCATTTTATGATACTTTGTATATTTAAAAAGTTTAATTTTATTTTTGATTTGATATATTTGGAGGCCCTCTCCAAGCCTAGATAAATATAAAACAAATAACCTTTATATAAAATTTATTATTATTTTAATTTTAATTTCCTTATAATAACAAGGATATTAATTTGCAAAACATATAACTGTACACCAAATAAAAATAAAAAAATAAAATTGCAAGATTGAAAATAAAATATTTTTAAATTCATATATTTAAAATACATAAAACTCTTTCAATTTTATTATAAATCTTATAATCTTATCTATTCTTATAAAAAAAAAATATATGCCATACTAATATAGACTAAGATTTACAATTTTAAAAAAAATAAAATTTAATTATGTAAAAGTTTCTCAAAAAACATGTTCATTATTTTATAGCTAAATTTATTACAATATTTTAATATTAAAAAATATTATTACTTATTGATCATAATTAATTATTTTGTTCAAATCATTTACATAACTATTTCTACAATATTTGCATCATGTTTTAATAAATCATCATCTCTAGCATCTCTAATATATCTTCATTTTTCATTCTTACATAAACATTTAAAATCAGTCTATATTATTACAAATCCATCCTATTATTGGGACATTTTCTTAATTCCTACTTAACTCTATTTCTAAACTTCTTCTTAAATTTTTACTACTTTCAAATAATTGGTTTGTTTGGATTGTCCAGTGATGTTTCTTGATCTTATCAATTATAAGTAAACTCATGAAATTTTGAATATCATAATTTTTCTATCATGTAATCATATTTAATTACTATTAAAAACTTGATAATATTATTTTAAAATATTTCACAATAATATATTATTTTAATTTTTAATTAAAAAAATAATATAGGAAAACAATAGCGATAATGTCAATAGATTTTAAAAGTTTCATTTTGTGAAGCTAAACACTGAAGCAATTATGTTAAAGATTGATGTTGGTGGTCAAATCTAAAATCATTAAAAAATAAAATTCATTTAATATCATTTTCCCCAAAGTAAATCCATCGGGTCCCTGTCTTTATACACCAAGTGGAAGTTTCGCCAGCACGACAAACTTCCATTTCGATATCCAAATCATGTACGATCAGACCACACAACATAATCGTTTCGATATATATTTTAAACAACTGGTGAAATTTTGATCACTGTTATTTAAAATTATTTTTTTATCATATTTTTGAAAATAATATTTATTTTTAGTTATCATTCTGAAAGACTTTTGCAGTATTTTTCAAAAAATCTCTATGTAATTTTAGGCACCAATTTTATTTTTATTTTTTTAACTCATTCACAAATGTGAAATTCAATCCATTTTAGATTTAAATAAATAAATAAAAGTTTTGAAAGTTTATGCATCTCATTAGCAGGATAGGTTATTGAATGTTCACATTAAACATCCAAACACACTTAAACAATGACTCAAAACCAGTAAAGTTCAAAGTAATTTGGCCCTCTCTCCACACAATCAAGTGATCGAACTGTAATAAAACATTACTATTACTCATTTGAAGGCAAATGAATCTTCTTAGATGATATAACTTACAACAGAAAATAAACTAATCTTGTGCTACGTGATTCCAGATAATATTTATGCTTAGAATGCCAAAATTTAGCAATTAAAATTGGGAAAACACATTCTACTTTAGTTTCTTGCTTGATGATTGTTCAGTTTTGTTGACAACGCTGGACTCGCCAACATCAGGGGATCTCCTTAGTATGAAGTCTCAACTAGACCTCACACCATTTGGTGTAGGAGTCTCATCCGGTATGATGGCTCGGTTGCCATTATCTTAAATATATGCCTTAGCTCTTGCTTGTCACCACGTGAGAGTGGTCTGCTTTGTCTTCGAACAGTGAAGTTCATGTGCCTTGTGAGTGCTAGTGTTACTTGTGTCAATGTTCTTTTACCACAAAGAGAGAGGGTGGAAGTGAGTCTAAAGTCACATGGGAGGAAGCCCCAACTCTTTTAGAGACACACAACAGAATAGGACGTGTGCAACTTCTGAAGGAGAAATCCACACGGATGCAGCAGTCACAACACATAACGAAAGATAGCACATACAACACTCATCGATCAATCTGCACGAGTGTGAAAAGCGTTATAACGAGTTTACGTCAAAGGTTATGTATGATGTCCGAGAGGTAACCAACACGGGTTATACAACACATTTCATTAATATATGTATTAGAATAGTTGAATGAATTCAAGTGTTAAACACAAGTTAAAGCAACATGTATTAA
Organism: Pinus taeda; assembly: GCA_000404065.3. NCBI lineage: Eukaryota > Viridiplantae > Streptophyta > Pinopsida > Pinales > Pinaceae > Pinus > Pinus taeda. Next base: position 23,258 of record APFE030376472.1, on the reverse strand, counting down.
AAGTCTTCAAGACAAATCTTACAAACAATTACAACACATGTGGGAAAACGTGTTGGCTTGTTAGCAGGCTTCTGAATTAGGCGAAAGTTCCAACACACATTGATACACCATACATCACTAACCCCATGGATGGGGCATTGGAGCCACTACTTACTCCTCAAAGAAAAAATTACTGACTCTCAAGGCTATGTGGGAGGAGCCAAGGTGAAAAGTGTTTTGCATGTACAAATGAGAGGGTATTTATAGCCAAGGGTGAAACTGGACCTTGTGACTATTCGACTTCCCTCATGACCATTTGACTTCCATGACTTTTCAGATTTCATGACTCTTCAGATTACAAGTGGGTCTCTTGCACTTCCACGTTACATTACATTTATCAACAATTCAACCCACAATAGTGATGTGGACAACATGACTCATGACAAGACTTGACATGACAGTGCTAGTACATTTGTGTTGCTGCTGGTGTGGGTGTCGAGTTGCAGTATTGTTGGGTGATGGATGTTCTCATGGTGTGTCACAGCTTCACCTCTGCATGGCATGGTGCATGGAGTCTTCAATAGTCGTTGGGTTCGCTTGATGTTGCATTCACATGTTCCTCCTTACTTGTATGTTGGCATGCTTAACAAGTTCATCCGTTTGCGAAAAGGTGTTGTTCGTCCATATGTCCATCCATAAACACATCTCCGCATGTTCATTCGTCCATCCGTATGCGAACACATCTTTGCATGTCCATCCGCTCGTCCATCTACGAACACATCTATGCATGATCATCCGTTTGTGAACACATCTCTTTACATGCATCTTTTGTTCGTCCTTCACAAACATGTCCTTTTGCATGTACTCCCCTTATTCATCCCATCCTCCGTGCTAAGTTTATTCGTGTACCTGTATCTGTAGTCACTCATGATGAGATGACATCAAATCCATAAACCTCCTAGTCTACCATGATGCATGATCGTTTCGGATGCAGGGGACGGGAGCGAAGACAAGGTTATGAAACTGCGAAAGGAAAGTTTCGAGCTGGGATGAGGGATTCGGGCACTGCTAGTGAAAATTGCGGCATAGTCACTAGGAGATGGTGACGGCCAATTTGGATCGACGATGACTGTCTGCGGGATCTGGGTCGGCTGGAGGAAAAATATGCACAATTTTTGGGAGGAGCAATCCGAGCTGCAAGAAGACTGGGCAGGAAAAATCTGTGCAATTTTTGGAGGGAGCAGGTAGTGGAACTTGGCAGCAAAAACTGCGTAGTTCCTAGAGGGAGCTAGCAGTGAAAACTGCGCAATTCCTAGAGGGAGCTGACAGCGGGATGTTGGGAGCTGCTGGTGGAAAAAAACTGCGTTGATGCTAGGAGGCTGACCTGCTGACCATCTCTGCGCAGTTTCTAAGCTGAATGGACTGTTGGGCTGCAGAGGGCTTGCTCATGAAATCTGCACAGTTTTTCAGGTGAGCAGTCAGTTGGCTGGGAAAACTGCGCAATTTTCTAAGGGAGACATGAACAAGCACTGGGTATCTGTCTACACAATTTTCTCAGTCAACAGAGCAGGCATTATATGCAACCCTTGTGAAATTTTTGAGCGGAGTCAGTCCCAGGCTGACTGCCTAGTCAAACTCTATGGTTAACCAATAGGAGGGTTGATTGATGATTTTGCGGGCAACGTCGCTTGAAATGGCTCGCTGGGTGCTTTTGCACTATTATGGTGACAATCGATCGAGTCAATGATGGGGTCATGATCTGGCTGTGAGAGGGTGATCTGGTCATCTGAATTTCAACAAAAATGACTATGTGTGTGAGCGAGTGAAATGGTGCATACGCGACCTTTCAAACACACACTCACATGACGTGACGACAAGACGAATCAAAACATCAAGATACACATGCTCAACATGACCGATCGACGGTGCGACCGACAAGCGCGATGCTTTTGATCGATCATTAGACGACTGCAACGATGCTTGTGTGACAGTGGATACGACTATATGTGTGAACGTGACAGATGTTTACCTAGTGAACACAACACATACACACAAAGTGAAGACCTTGTGCATCACCAAAACATGCTCGCAAGTGAGACATTGATACCAACATACAAAAGTTGTCCGTTGAACGATCAAGCAAGGTGGGTGGAAAGACTCACACGAGCTCATGGGTGAACCCGAGTGCGTGTAAACATCAAGAAAAACTCTCAAAGGAGGCAACGAAATTGGATGCAGGCCAAAATTTTGGAGGGTGTTGTAGCCGCTACAACTATTTCCAACATAGCATCAAGGTTAGTTTTCCATTTAGAAGTAATCCCATACCCAGAGTTGTTGTGTTGCCCCATCCCTAAACTAGGAACTTCTTTCTGAACAATTTTTTTCTGCAAAATTGATGTTGTTTGAATTAAGAAATGATGTCGCATCTCCCTTCCTCGTACGTAACCTCACTAGCAATGAGAGGCTTCAATATATGGATGTAGTGGAAATAATCTATGAATGGGATTTGTTATTCTCTTTCAGTTCTTCAAGTTTGGAGCCCACAGACAGACCACAAATAACATTATACAACTGTCTTGGTTGAAGCTCCCAGGTGTTATCCATAGGAGGGTTCATGACATTTGTTTCCAAGCGTTTCATGTTATCTGTGTGGAAAGTTCCATGGTGGGGATACTCTTCAACCATTTCTTTCACGTAAACAGGATGCTTGAATCGCTTAACCTTTCCCTCTGTGGAAATCAATTTTATAGATTTGTCTTCACCATATCTCTCCATCGTCACTTCTTCAACATACTACAGATGCCATTGCCCATAACAAAAACTCTATTTTTCCCATATGATATAAATGGGTTGGCCTTAAAACTTATTGCAAACGACGGATGGAGATACCATTACTACTTTTACAACAATGAACCTAATGGTGATTTTCAACAGAATGTTAGAAAGTTTGATGTCTCTATGACAAACAACAGGCCAAACACCATAAAGAAAGTAAGTCAAGCTGCACATTTCGACTTTCTAAAAGAGAATATGACGAGAGATCCTAAAGATTTTCGAAATTTCCATTTTGACCTCCCTCCCATATTTCATTTCAATTTTTGAAATTTCCCCTGTGCCTCGCTGAGTTTGAAATATTGGGGGAAGGTGTCCAAGTTTGAAATCGGGTGGGAAGGTGGCATTCAATGGATGTCTAATCACCCACAATACGAGTCTCAGTTGCTCGAAAAAATTGAGTAATCAAAAAACTAATGGTCATGAAATAACATGCATGCTCATGGAAACCATGCCATAATAATCGCCTTGTCCTTTAAAGTGTATTAATGAACCTATGGGGTTGGAAATATTGGTTACTTTCTTTAACAATGAAGTCAAGTTCACCCTAAAATCATAACATTTATATTTATATTTTAAATTTCAACCCTTAAATAATCTAAGACAACTTTAGATATTTGATATATACTAATATGCATTAAATGTGAATACGAGTTTTCTATGAAAACAAAGATCACTGTCATGGAAAATAAAATTCAAGTACATAGTATTGTCATGGAAAATTATTGTTTTCATTTTGCATAATCTATTTGAAATGATTTATTACAATAGAAATAACTTAGGTTTATGGATAGATTTTGATTGGATGGTATATCTATAGATTAGTTTTTGATATATTTAGTAAATTGTATATTATATTTTAAATAGGAATTATAAGTTAAAGATTTAAAATAAATATTTTTTTAATTATAGTTACATCAAATATATAAATGTTTTATTTATTTAACTTTTGCATTTTCTTATTGTTTGTATTTGAATTTCACATTTATATAGCAATATATTTAATATTAGAAGAATTGAAATAATTTAAGTTTTAAATAAATTTTAATCTTAATGATATATTTAAATTATTATAATGTAGGGTAAACTTGCACACGTACAATATACAACAAATATATGTATGTAAAATAGCTCTTAAAATAACTTTTATAATAACATTTTAGAAAATGCTAATTATTTCCATTTCGTGAAGGTAGAAAATGCTTGTAGGAAATATATTATATGATATAGGTTAGTTTCATTGATTATAGTTGATGTTGTTGGGCATTATTAATTTTTTAATGTGGAGCAAGCTCATTGTGCAGGAGTGTGTAGCTTCATACAATGAATCTAGCTCATTATGCAAAGCTTCCATACTCCCATAACGAATGATAATAAAAATAGAGTGTGGAGTGCAGGCTCCACACAGATGTGGTATCTATTATGCAATGTAAAGCTCCGTACTCTGCATGGAATTTTGTGTGTTATATATAATTATATTGATACGAGGGCATTGCAATGAGAAAATGTGGCCGAATGTATTGAATTATTCACTTGATCACAGATCGCTGACTCAAGCTGCGTGACGAGCAAAATAAATATTAATAACTCAATATGTTATAATTCAAAATTTCAATATTAATTTACAATTAATTATGTGTAACTTTGAAGATGATACACTGGTAATAGCTCCCTAGGCCTTTGGCTCTCCACCAGCTGCAAGCACAATTTTACTGAGAGCAAAGAAGTATAGTAGTCAATCCACAGATAATCCTAGTTTTCTTTTCTTTTCATAGATTGATAATTAAGTCAATTTCTCATGAATTATGAGTTGTAATCCATTTACCTATACAACTGGATGATATGCACATATAGTGAAAATGAAAACCCCATGGTTTACAAAGAAAATCTTCCCAAGGATTTTAAATTATCATAGGATGTGATATACTGAACTCAGATTGATGCATAAATGTATTTCAAAAAATAAATAAGCAACAATTGTGATGCCTTCTATTCTCTGGATGATTATGACTATTTTTTTTATTAATGTTATTGTGATTTCTATGTCGATGAGTATAGAAATCCATTCAATAAATTTACTTAATAATTAGGTATTGGTTTTCGCAACATTAACTAGATTGAGTGCCAACCTGGTTCACAATCATTTATGAGCATTTCTCGCAACCAAAAGCATAAAATTTATGCCTAATATTCCATGAATGGTCGTTGGATAGTTGCATTAAAATAACTGGTCCCCATTTTGTGGCATGTAAGCATGTAGCTCCACACAACCATTAGGCTATAAATTATCAAGAGAAGCACAAGGTTTAGTTTGCATAAATGTCCATGTGAAAAACTCTATATTTCATTCCATATCTCATTACTAGTTGTACCTAAATTACATAATCTAGAGCGTGGCATAAATAAGGGTAGAAAATTTAGTGACCAGGACGATTTGACAAATGATCGATGTAGAACCAAAGTCCCGATGGTGTTGATCTTGGCTTGCAAACTTGAGAGACTTTGGTGTTCTCATGATTATGGCTAGTACCAACAAAGGCCAAAATTCCAATGAAAGGGGAGATAGATGGGATGGGTAATTATCATTTTTTAACTAGTGACTTACTCAAAATAAATTCAACATGCAAAAAAAAAATTATATTTGACTTTACCAAATATAAGCCTGAACTTGAACTAACTGACAGTTGAATCAATTATCTCACACTCTAAATTTACACTAGTCTGCATGCAGGAGTAATTACGATTTCCAACAATGATGATAGCCAACGCCATCAAAGGCGCAAATGCTGATGAAAGGGGAGATAGATGGGAGGGGTCCTTCAATCATAGAACCAAAGGAGGATGGAAAACTATGCCTTTTATCATAGGTGACTACCATTCCATTATCATGGTGATTCATTCATTATTACCTTTAGTTTTATGGAACTGGAAATAACTACGTAGCCATGATTGTTTTGTTTCCTTCTCTTTATGGGATTTTGACAACGATTTCATGTTAATTGGAAACATTTCATAATATGATTTATAGCAACCTGAATCCTTACAACGTTACATATATCTAGGCGCTAACTCATAATTGCACAACATTGACTTGTTTTGTTGCCTCCTTGATTGTTTCTTAATCCAAATAGGTTGTATTGTGTTGCGAAAAATAATTGATATATTGATTACAAAGAACTAGCTAGGTATGTACAACTGTCTCCAAAAGGCTTCCTACCTAAGGATTGCATAGTGGCCTGTTGTAACAACCCTCGTCAAAAATCCATGTAATAAAGTTAATAAAGGAAAAATAATATCCAAGGTCATGGGACACATATTCCAAGCTGAATATTGGGAAAAAACATAGCGATGGGGATCACTTGTGATAAAAAAAAATGGATATGGAAATTAGGAAAGGAAAAGTGGCATTATTGCCATTTTATTTATGAAAATAATGGAAGATAGGAGAAAAGGAAGGTAAAAGGTCACATGTTGCATTTGAGGAGGAAAATGAAGGAAAATAATGGAAATTGAATAAAATAGAGGCCTCAATGATAAAAAGGCTTATTAGGATTAGTTCACAGCCATTTTTCATTTTTATCTTGGAGCTCCCTATTCTATTCTCTCTCTCATACTCTTAGACGTTTAAAGTTATCTTGGAGCAGTCTTGGAGGAGTGTGTCATACTTGGGATTTGGATAAAGAAGAAAAATGAAGAGGAGGAAAGTGCAAGTGTACATTGGGATCAACATCTACAATGGGTTTTACTTACAGGTACCAAGTTACATATATGATTTCCTTGCCAGTTTTGGCATGCATCATACATGCATGTGATTTCTTGGTTATGATATGTCATTAGCAAGGAGGATTGCCTGGATTAATAGTGGATTTTCCTAGCCTTTCCATTTCATGGATAGCCATTGCGTTTTGGGTGTATTTCCTTTTGTTTTCTGGTTGGTTCTCATGTTCCTTAAGGTTGTGGGTTGAGTTACTAATTCTTGGAGCATTGGTGGACAAATGTTGTAGAAGCTCTCTAACAACATGGGTTGAGTTAATAGTGTTAGAAGCCTTGGTTGGACAAATGCTCTAGAGCCCTTGGTGGGTTGAGTTACTAGTCCTGGAAACATTCGTTGGACAAACGCTCTGGAGCCCAGTAGCAATTTTGGGTTGAGTTACTAGTCTTGGAAGCCTTGGTTCGAACAAACGCTCTTGAGCTCTTGACAACTCAAGTAGAGATCGATATGGTGATGGTTAGTGATGTTTGACCGTGACCTTTAATCATGGTTGAGGGTTGAGGTGGCTTGGCCTCTAGAATCCCTAATTTAGTTTTATTTGATTTGTTTCATGATATCCCACATTCATGCTTGGAATATGGCACGGGGGTGATTATCTCAAAGAGAGATTTAGTTCAACCCAATCTATGGTTGGGTGGTACATGGAAGTCTCTAACTTGGTTGTATTTGCATATGTTAGTAAGAGCCTCTTTTCCTTGGTATTTTCATGAGTAAATGTCCTTGATAATATGTGGCTTTAATGGTTGTTTCCTTATTGATATATCTCTAGTTATTTGTTGGTTATAAGTATGTTTTATGACATTTATGATGTGTGGATCTCATTATGTTTTGGTTAGTATCTGAAATGTTAGTGAATGGATGACCTAATAGATAAAAATTCGATTATTGTGAGGAGATATCAGTCCTCTTTGACAATTCTCAGATAAGTATGAGACCCATATGCTCAAATTTGTTGTTTTGACCTATAGATTACGTGTTTGTGATATGTTTGATGAAATTTTTGTCATGGCTATTAGGGGTCAGATCAAGTCCTTATTCAAGTGTTTTCATTAGTGTCCTTGTTTCGATGTTATTTTTCATTTCTGGAAGTTTCATGAATTTCTAGGCAGTGGCTTGAGTCACGACCCTGAAAAAGTGGCACAGAATTTAGGGTTGCTGGCACAAATTTTCTTGAAAAAGGCAATAGTCACATGGATTCCTTGCTATGGGAGCGACTAGAGGGTCCCAAGCACATGAATGTGTTGTCATGGGAGTATTTGAGTCTCTAGGGCAGTGAAAGGCAAGTTATATCAGGGGTTGGACACCTGAAGGTTTTGTAGCTTCCGAGGGAGGTCATATTGGTATTTTCATGTCAGTTCCACTTCCTTAACTGTACATGGGGATTTGAATCATATCATAGTAACTCTTCATCACATGTTTACGCTGGTGGACCGATTAGCTTGGGTGAATGGGGGAGGAGGGCATTATAAAGTGGTATCAGAGCCTGGTTCCATTCTCGTTGGGTGATGTATAGTTTCTATTCTCCTTGGATGAATGTGTCATCATATGTACATGTCAATTGTATATGTGTCCTTATCTTTTGGTATATGCGCTTATTGTGTGCATGGTGGTGGTCATGGTTACTGTTGTGATGTCATGCAAAAGTTGATGGTGTTGTTTTCGTGAATGCGTGTTAGTGTTTATATGTATTGTGTATACAGGTGTGTCGTACATATGTTGTTATGCATGTATTGTGCCTAATTAGTGTTGCAGTTGGGGCATTGTGCATGGTAACTGGGATGATGATTAAGATGATGTCTATATATTATGATGATTATGATTATACATGTGTTGTGTTAATCTGGTTGATCTTGTAGAGGATATATCCTCCCCTGAACTAAATTGAGGTACGTTGGTTTGTTTATGATTTGGTTTAGCTAACATGATATACGTTGCAAGAAGAGAAGAAAAAATATGACTAACAACATGATAGACTACAGTTCACGAGACTCTCCCTATAGATTCGATGAGCAGCATGGTAATGAATACTCCCCTCACATAACAGACACTATGAGAAGTTTGAAGGAAAAAATAAGAAGTTTCAAAGAAGATAATGACTGAATCATTCAATCACAAGAGAGACTCTCCAAGGCACAAGAGAAACACGTAGAAATCAATGCAATTATTATTCAGAGCTTGTCATACTTGCAGAGACAAGGACTGCTTAGAATTATTCATGGAAAGGAGGATAGGACTAATGGAGCACATGGTAGCAGGTCACATGTTGTGCACAAGTTGGATAGAGATGACACAGTCAGAGATACTAGATTATTGGATGCACCTCATAGACGAGGAAATAGACATCGGATTTACTCTAATTCTAGGTCAGATAGGTATCATGGGACAAATATTCCAAGCTGAACATTGGCAAAAAAACTCAGCGATGGGGATCACTTGTGATAATAAAAAAATGGATATGGAAATTAGGAAAGGAAAAGTGGCATTTATTGGCATTTTATTTATGAAAATAATGGAAAATAGGAGAAAAGGAAGGTAAAAGGTCACATGTTGCATTTGAGGAGGAAAACAAAGGAAAATAATGGAAATTGAATAAAATAGAGGCCTCAATGATAAAAAGGCTTATTAGGAATTCACAACCATTTGTCATTTTTATCTTGGAGCTCTCTATTCTATTCCCTCTCTCATACTCTTGGACACTTAAAGTTATCTTGGAGCAGTCTTGGAGGAGTGTGTCATCCTTGGGATTTGGATAAAGAAGAAAAATGAAGAGGAGGAAAGTACAAGTGTACATCGGGATCAACATCTATAGTGGGTTTTACTTACAGGTACCAAGTTACATATATGATTTCCTTGATAGTTTTGGCATGCATGGTACATGCATGTGATTTCTTGGTTATGATATGTCATTGGCAAGGAGGATTGCCTGGATTAATAGTGGATTTTCCTAGCCTTTCCATTTCGTGGATAACCATGGTGTTTTGGGTGTCTTTCCTTTTGTTTTCTGGTTGGTTCTCATGTTCCTTAAGGTTGTGGGTTGAGTTACTAGTTCTTGGAGCCTTGGTTGGACAAATGCTCTAGAAGCCATGTAACAACATGGGTTGATTTAATAGTGTTAGAAGCCTTGGTTGGACAAATTATCTAGAGCCCTTGGTGGGTTGAGTTACTAGTCCTGGAAACACTGGTTAGACAAACGCTCTGGAGCCCGACAACAATTGTGGGTTGAGTTACTAGTCTTGGAAGCCTTGGTTGGAAGAAACGCTCTAGAGCTCTAGAAAACTAAGGTAGAGATCGATCTGGTGATTTTTAGTGATGTTTGACCGTGACATTGAATCATTGGTTGAGAGTTGAGGTGGTTTGGCCTCTAGAATCCCTAGTTTAGTTTTGTTTTATTTGTTTCATGATATCCCACATTCATGCTTGGAATATGGCACGAGGGTGATTAGCTCAAAGAGAGATTTAGTTCAGCCCAATCTATGGTTGGGTGGTACATGGGAGTCCCTGACTTGGTTGTATTTGCATATGTTAGTAAGAGCCCCTTTTCCTTGGTACTTTAATGAGTAAATGTCCTTGATAATATGTGGCTTTAATGGTTGTTTCCATATTGATATATCTCTAGTTATTTGTTGGTTATAAGTATGTTTTATGACATTTATGATGTATGAATCTCATTATGTTTTGGTTAGTATGTGAAATGTTAGTGAATGGATGACCTAATAGATAAAAATTCAATTATTGTGAGGAGATATCAGTACTTTTTGACGATTCTCAAATAAGTATGAGACCCATATGCTCAAATTTGTTGTTTTGACCTGTAGATTACGTGTTTGTGATATGTTTGATGAAATTATTGTCATGGTTAGTAGGGGTCAGATCAAGTCCTTATTCAAGTGTTTTCATTAGTGTCCTTGTTTCGATGTTATTTTTCATTTCTGGAAGTTTCATAAATTTATGGGTAGTGGCTTGAGTCACGACCTTGGAAAAGTGGCACAGAATCTGGGGTTGTTGGCACAAATTTTCTTGAAAAAGGCCACAGTCGCATGGATTCCTTGCTATGGGAGTGACTAGAGGGTCCCAGGCACATGAATGTGTTGTCATGGGAGTATTTGAGTCTCTACGCAGTGAAAAGGCATGTTCTATCAGGGGTTGGACAACTGAAGGTTTTGTAGCTTCCGAGGGAGGTCATATTGGTCTTTTCATGTCAGTTCCACTTCCTTAACTATACATGGGGATTTCAATCATATCATAGTAACTCTTCATCACATGTTTACGCAGGTGGACTGATTAGCTTGGGTGAATGGGGGAGGAGGGCATTATAAAGTGGTATTAGAGCATGGTTCCATTCTCGTTGGGTGATGTATAGTTTCTATTCTCCTTGCATGAATGTGTCGTCATATGTACATGTCAGTCGTATATGTGTCCTTATCTTTTGGTATATGTGCTTCTTGTGTGCATGGTGGTGGTCGTGGTTACTGTTGTGATGTCATGCAAAAGTTGATGGTGTTGTTTTCGTGAATGCATGTTAGTGTTTGTATGTATTGCATATACAGGTGTGTCGTTCATATGTTTTTATGCATGTATTGTCCCTAATTAGTGTTGTAGTTGGGGCATTATGCATGATAACTGGGATGATGATTAAGATGATGTCTATATATTGTGATGATTGTGATTACACATGTATTGTGTTAATTTGGTTGATCTTGTAGAGGATATATCCTCCCCTAAACTAAACTGAGGTACGTTGGTTTGTTTATGATTTGGTTTATCTAACATGATATACCTTGCAAGAAGAGAAGAAAAAATATGACTAACAAGATGATGGACTAAAATTCACGAGACTCTCCCTATAGATCCGATGAGCAGCATGGTAATGAATACTCCCCTCACATAACAAACACTATGAGAAGTTTGAAGGAAAAAATAAGAAGTTTCAAATAAGATAATGGCTGAATCATTAAATCACAAGAGAGACTCTCCAGGGCACAAGAGAAACAAGTAGAAACCAATGCAATTATTCTTTAGAGCTTGTCATTCTTGCAGAGACAAGGACCGATTAGAATTATTCATGGAAAGGAGGATAGGACTAATGGAGCACATGGTAGCAGGTCACATGTTGTGCACAAGTTGGATAGAGATGACACAGTCAGAGATACTAGATTATTGGATGCACCTGTTAGACGAGGAAATAGACATCGACTTTACTCTAATTCTAGGTTAGATAGGTATCATGGTCATCATTGTTATCATCCTTATAGGAGGAGTAACAGACGATATTTGTCATATGAATTCAAGAAATCAAAGCCACCTACATTTGATGATGAAATGAAGAAGTCATGGGATGTAGAAGCATGGTTTTTTGGGATGAATAAGTTCTTCATATTGCATGATTAATCAGTGAACATGAAGGCCAAAATAACTACATTCAGTCTTAAAGGTAAAGAAGGTATCTGGTGGGAATATGTAAAGAATGCCAGCAATATTCATGAAGAGGAGTTGACTTAGAGTGAGTTAGAGAGACTATTTGGGAAGATGTATCTATCAGAGAGATACTATGATGATAAGGCAAAGGAATTATATGACTTGAAGATATGATCTATGACTAATGAGGAGTACACTAGCAGATTTTTTGAGTTATAGGGATATGTCCCTCACCTCAAGGATGAGAAGGCCAATACTCAAAGATTCATTCGGGGTTTCCGGTAGCATTCAAGGACATGATTAATTTTGATGAGCCTAGATTGTTGGAGGAGGCCATATGGAAGCTAAAGCATTGTTATGAACAATCAAAGCGCAGATCTGAAACTTAGCAGGATTGGTAAGGTAATGAGAAGAATAAAGTAAAATGGGATAAGAAGCGAACGAAACCTGAGGATGCAGGTGACAAAGAGAATCCAACACTGCCTAAGAAGTTCAATGCATCTAATATAGGACAAGGATTTTGGTCTGAGGAGCAGAACAAGGGTGATGGTAGGAAGCCCTTACAGTGTTAGACTTGTGGAGGAGAGCATTGCAGGAGAGATTGTCCACAACATCAGGGTGGTAGGTCACAGATCTACAGTGCTCAAAAGGCATAGATAGTGGGGCATGTTGGAAAGAGTATTTCTTTGATCTATGAAGCGCTGGATAACAGGAAGAAATATCACCAAGCGTCTATTATCGAGATGGATGGTAAGATTTGTGATCAAGTTGTTTCGATTTTGATTGACCTTGGATCTAAGTATAGTTATGTTAATTTTGAATTGCTCTATAAGTGTGGTTTAAATAAAGAAGTGCATCCAGAATATAGGTTAGTGCAGTTAAATACAGGTACAAGAAGAGAGTTCAGCATTGTGTAAGAGCTTGTGCATTTGATTTGAATGGTATATATGCCTACCTCAGCATATTTGAACGTACTTCTGTTGGGATTATGCAGTATGTTGTTGGGTATGGATTGGTTGTATCTTCATAGGACCAAAGTGAATTGTTATCACAAGGCCATTGAGTGCTTGGATGACAATGGGGAACAAAGAATCTTGCAGGGTAAGAAGAAGGAAACATTAGTTAGAATGGTGACAACTATGCAAGAAAAACACAGTTGTAAGAAAGGGTATGTGTTATTTGTAGTACATATTTCTGGTGACAAAGGTAAGGAAGTTAAGGATGTAGATGTCTTGAGGAGTTATCTGATTTTAAAACAATTTCCAGATGTGTTCCTGGCAGATATTTTGGGGTTACCGCCTCACAGGGAAATGAAATTTTCTATTGAGTTGGTACCAAGGTCAACACTAGCATCAAAGGCACCATACGTTATCAACACACCAGAGTTAGGGGAATTGAAGTTACAGTAGAAGAAAATGCTTAACAAGGGATACATTAGGCCAAGTGTCTCACCTTGGGGTGCACCTATGTTGTTTGTGAAGAAGAAGGATGGTACTCTCAAGTTGTGCATCGATTTGAGGTAGTTGAACAAGGTGACCATTAACAACAGGTATTAATTGCTAAGCATAGATGACTTGTTTTATTAGTTGAAGGGAGTAGTTGTGTTCTCGAAGATTGATGTGAGATCGGGATATCATCAGGTACACGTTAAAGAAGAGGACTTCTACAAGACTGATTTCTGGACCAGGTATGGGCATTATGATTTTGTTGTAGTTCCTTTCGTTTTGACTAATGGTCCAACTACTTTTATGTGCTTGATGAACAATGTATTGCATCCTTATTTGGACAAGTTTGTTATTGTGTTTGTGTAGGTTTTAACCCTGTACAGAAATTACCTGCATACGAATTCTAAAACAAAGAAAATAAACAATGCGAGAGCATAACACATAAAACACATATGCATAGAGATTTTCCCATGGATCCCAAAACCGAGACTACCAACTTGATTTTTCATTATGTTCCTTTCAATGTTACAATACATATTTATACATGTCGAAGCATCCAATGCCATGGACCAAAAAACCATCGCGTCCAAAACCATGGACCGAAAACCATAGGTAGGTTTGCACAACCTAATATAGGGTCCAATTTTTTTTTTCCCGGGGCGCTGCCCCAGACCCTGTAAAGGGGGGCTATCCGCCCCCCTCAAATCCCCCGGACAGGGGGGGCTACCGCCCCCCCTATGACTCCCCCGCTACGCAATCGACACAACGAAGGGGGGGCTCCGCCCCCCTCTAACCCCCCGGTTCACTACATAGGTTAGTCGTGGCAAGAATATAACACAACCCAACAATCTCCCACTTGTTGTTTTCTTTTCACAGGGGGCCACAGGAGAGCTTAGTCATTTTTCCAGCCCTGAAATGCCCATTGTTTCTCTACACCAAGAGAACTTCTCAGAGCTCACAGATTTTGTCAATGCATCTGCAGTATTCTTCAAAGTGTCCACCTTTACCAGCAACACCTTTTTGTCTTCTATCATATCCCTCACAAAGTGATACTGAACATCAATGTGCTTTGGCTTTGAATGATAAGCAGGGTTCTTTGCCAAGAAAATTGCACTTTGGCTGTCACAGTCTATCCTTATAGCTCCCTGTACTAACCCCATACTTGAACACAATCTCTGCAACCAAACTGCTTCCTTGCTTGCATGAGTGGCTGCCATGTATTCTGCCACTGTAGTTGATAGTGCCACTACAGATTGTTTCTTACTCATCCAACTGACTGCACCTCCAAATAGGTTAAACACATACCCACTTGTAGATCTTCTCTGATCCAGATCTCCAGCCCAGTCTCATCAACAAAGCCACGGATATCCAACACTCTGTCCAATCCTGGTCTTCCTTGGTAGCACAAACCATAATCCCTAGTGCCACACAAATACCTGAAAACCCGCTTCACTGTTGTCCAGTGCTGCTTCCCTGGTTTTGACATAAACCTGCTCAATACTCCCACTGCATGTGCAATGTCTGGTCTAGTACAGACCAGCATACATCAAGCTACCGACTACACTTGCATATGGAACACGGGACATGTCCTCTTCCTCTTCTTGTGTCTTGGGACGCTGTTCAGCAGATAACCTCACACCTACAGGAATAGGAACCTTCACCGGTTTACTATCCTGCATATTAAACCTCTGCAATATTGCCTCGACATACTTCCTCTGGTTTAACCAGAGCCTCCTCTTTGCCCGATCTCTTTTAATTTCCATGCCCAAAATATAGTTTGCAGCACCGAGATCTTTCATGTCGAATTTGGAGGACAATTGGGTCTTCAAATCTTATATAATTTCTTTGTCATTTCCAACCAAAAACATATCATCCACATACAAGACTAGATAAATAACAGAGTCACCAATTAATTTAAAATACACACAGTGATCTGCTTTGCTTCTGTTGAAGCCAAGTCCCCGTATAAATGTATCAAATTTCTGATACCACATCCTTGGTGTTGTTTTAACCCATACAGATACTTCTTTAACTTGCATACTAGTTCTTTCTTACCCTTCACCGCAAAGCCTTCAGGTTGCTTCATGTAAATTTCCTCTTCCAAATCCCCGTGAAGAAACGTTGTCTTCACATCCATCTGTTCTACCTCAAAATCAAAAGCAGCAACAACAGATAAAAGTAATCTAATAGAAGTTACCTTGGCAACAGGAGAAAAATATCACCAAAATCAATTCCCGGCACCTGGGAATAAACTTTTGCTACCAACCGAGCTTGGTATTTCTCCACCTTCCCTTCTGCATTTGTCTTCTTCTTGAACACCCATTTGCTGCCAATGGGTTTCCTTCCAGCCGGCAACTCCACCAGATCCCAAGCCTCATTTTTGTGCAAAGATGCCATTTCATCAACCATGGCCTCTTTCTAGAGTTTTCCATCCTCTGAATCCACTGCTTCCTTCACAGTTCTTGGATCATCATCAATAACAAACAAAGAAAAATTTGAATAGAAAGCAGATGGACTATACCTTTCTGGCTGCCTTCTTTCTCGAGCTAATCTTCTCATAGCCAGAGTTTGTGGCTCTTCATCTTCTGATTACTCCTCTGCTACAGAGTTTGATTCTTCCTCCTTTAGTTCAAACTCTATCTTCACAGGTTCCTTTGGTTGGACTTCATGTTTAATAACATCTTTCACCTCTCTGAACACCACATCTCGGTTGTACACAACCTACCGTGTGACTGGGTTCCAAAGCTTATAACCCTTTAAACCATCCTTATACCCAATAAAGATGCACTTTTCAGATTTACTATCCAACTTGGTTTGTTTCTCCTTTGGAACATGTACATATGCATCGCATCCAAATACCCTCA
>APFE030376467.1:0-27038 GCA_000404065.3 Pinus taeda | reverse complement strand
GAATATCACCATCCTGATCCTCCGTTGGAATGTATGAAAGTAACATGATCCTCCGCTGCACACAATCTCTGATATGATAGTACCTGATGTCATCTGTTGAGCTCCCTGCCCAATCTGCATCCTCCTGTATGTACCAATCTCCATATCCCGATGTGCCTCTCAAATAACGCAATACATGCTTGCCCGCCTTCCAGAACAGCTTGGTAGGCTTAACCATAGCTTGTGAAAGGAGGTTAACTGCATAGCATATATCGGGTCGTGTATTGACCAAATACATCAGTGACCCCACCAACTATCGATAAACAGTGGCATCCACTTCTTCTCCCGAAGTGGCATCCTCCTTCCTCCAACCTCCACGAAGAGGAGTATCAATAGGCTTGCATCCATGCATGTTGTACTTCTCCAGTATCTCCCGAGCATACTTACCCTGAGAAACAAACAGTCCACCATTGCGCTGCCATATTTCCAATCCTAGGAAATATTGAAGGAGGCCCAAGTCCTTCATCTCAAACTCCTTAGCAAGATCATCCTTGCATGAAAGTATCAACAGCTCATCACCCGTTAGAATCAAATCATCTACATACAGTACAATGATAAGCAACTTACCCTCCAACCAATCTGGTATAGGTTAGGATCCGCCTCGCTCTTGGAGAATCCAAGTCTGGTGAAATAGTTGTCTATCCGTGTGTACCAAGCACGTGGTGCTTGCTTCAATCCATACAGTGCTCTCTTGAGCCTGCACACATGCGACTCACTGCTGAAGACCTCAAAGCCTTCGGGTTGCTTAATGTACACCTCCTCCTCAATGACTCAGTAGAGGAAAGCAGTCTTCACATTCATCTGATGAATGTGCCATCCCATCTGCACTGAGAGAGCAAGAATTGTTCGTATGGAAGAATACCTTGCGATAGGTGCAAAGGTCTCCTCATAATTGATCCCCTCTATCTGTGAAAAGCCTCGAGCAACAAATCTTGCCTTGTACTTCTCCACACTCCCGTCATTTGCCTGCTTAACTTTGTAGATCCATCTTGAACCCACCACTAATTTCCCTTCCGGTCTAGGAACAATCTCCCATGCACTGTTTCTGACAATAGAATCATACTCTTCCACCATGGCGTCTACCCATGAGGGATCCTCCACAGCTTCCTCGAAAGAGGATGGCTCAGTCACAACACACTTGCTCATAAGAGCCATGTATCCAGTGTACCGATCAGGTGACTGTCTTTGCCTGCGTTGGGCTGTAGGTGGTCCTACAACTTTCTCTGCATCTTGGGCCAGTCGCTCAGCTTTTGTCAAGCGCTTTCGCCCTCTGATGGTTGGCGCTGCATGAGTGGTCTCTTCCACTCCATGAACCTTGTCCTGTGGCTGATCCACGTCCTGAAGCTCATCCTTAGGAACTAATAACTCCTCATCTGCATGCAAGTGTAGCTCCCTCTCAAGCGAACACTTCATGGCTTTCTCCTCCTGAAATTTTATATCCCGTCGCACAACAATTTTACCACTATCTGGCAAATACACACGATAGTTGTGGGGCATATCAGTGTACCCCACAAATATCCCAACCTCAGTCGGCTCCAACTTCTTTCTGGCATCCTTCGTTACATGCATGTAAACGTTAGCACCAAAAATCCTCAAATGAGAAAGATCAGGCTTCTTACCAGAATAAGTCTCCTCAGGTGTACTCATGCCAAGTATCCTATGAGGACAACGGTTCTGCACATAAACTGCTGTATTGCATGCTTCCGTCCACAAGTGAAGGGGTAGGCCCTGATCATGCAACATTGCCCGTGCAACACCCACAATCGTTTTGTTCTTCCGCTCAGCTACCCCGTTCTGCTGTGGGTTATGGGGAGCTATTAGCTCTCTACGAATCCCTTCTGCCTTGCAGAAATCCTTGAACTCGTCCGGGATGTATTCACCACCATTATCGCTCCTAAGAGCCTTCACCTTCTTCCCCGACTCCTTCTCGACGAGTGCTTTGAATTCACAGAACTTTGAATATGTCTCGCTCTTCTTCTGCATGAAGAAGATCCATCACTTAAGAGAGAAATCATCAACAAAAATCACATAATACCTGTGTTTTGTTGTCGAAGCAACTGAGAAAGGTCCACACACGTCTGTGTGAATTCTCTCAAGGATCGTCGTGGCGCGACTATCCTTCTCGTGAAAAGTGGCTTTCACAAACTTCCCCAAAGTACACCCCTTGCACTGATCTGACTGTGAAAGTCTGCCTTTAGGAAGCCCTATAGTGATCTACTGCAGTATCTTCAAGGCTGCATGGTGAAGGTGACCCAATCTCCTGTGCCACAACTCGCCATTATCCCGGCTCACCAATCCTTCTGCCTTGCCTGCCATTGCTGCGCATCCATCTACATGCAACTAATAAAGGTTCCTTACTCAAACCCCTATCTTCCGGGTCTCACCAGTTGTCTTGTTGCGCAGGAAAGCTTTTCCCTTGCTAAAAACAACATCATACCCCTTGTCTTCTAACCTCGCCACAGAGACAAGATTCTTCTTCAATCCTAGAACATGCATGACTTCCTTCAATACGAAGGGTTTACTAGACTCCCTCTCAAAGGAAATGGTACCGATACCGGTCGCACTGTATCTACCATCATCGCCCATCTCGATGTGCACTCCAAGATCTTTCTCATCCAGATCAGGAAACAAATCTCGATCTCCTGTCATGTGAAAGACACACCACTGTCCAAGAACTATACCGATCCCATCACACTTGATACCAAGCATGCGATCAGCGAAAAATCAAGCTCAAACTGCGAGGCTAAGGCCTCTCCCGCTGCAGATCCAACAACTTGCTTATTTTTCTTCTTCTGCGGACAATTTGTGGCATAATGTCCATGCTGGTGACAGTGAAAACACTTCACCTTGGACATGTCCTGCTTCTTGCCTTTCACACTGGAATGAGAAGCTTTCTTGTTCTTCCCCTTCTTTTCTTTGGCAGCCAAAGCGCAATTTTCTTCATCAAATGCCTTTGATGAATATTCGTCCCTGGTATTCTGCCTGATCTCCTCTTGCACAAGATCCGACCAAAGTCTCTCCCATCCTGGCAATTTCTCTCGACCATTGACAGAGTCCTGATAGGAATGCCAAATCTTCGGAAGACAAAGGAGAGCCAAGCTCACCAACTCCTCATCGTCGACAGTCACCCCCACACTTCCCAGCTCATCTGGACATTGGGTGAACTTCGTGAGATGCCTGGGCATACTGTCTCCATTCTCACACTTAATGTTTCTAAGTTTATCCTTGAGCACCAACTTCCTCTGGTCGCTCTTGCTTTGGAATAGATATATCAACGCTTTCCACATCAAGTATGGAGAATCCTTTCCATGAAGGCTGGATACAATGTGATCCCTCATGCCCTCCAACAGAATCCTTCGACACTTTGCTGTCTTCTTTTTCCAAGCCTCAACTTCAGCAGCATCAATAGGCTTTGGGACTTCAGCATCTATGAACTCCTTCAACCCATTTTCATCTAACACCACCTCCATCCTATCTTTCCATGCAATATAATTTGAGCTGCCTTCAAGGGCATACTCTAATCGCAATCCGTTGAAATAAATTTTAACTTTGACACCAAGAAAACATTGCTGCAAATTTGAATTCCACCAGCTCAAAACTCAACTACTTCTAATCTAAAATTCATGAGAACGAAGTATTTCTCGTATAGAGATTGACTGTATAGGCATTCACCGGATATCTCACCTTCCAAAAGAAGGATGAATCCAGAGGCTACGTGGCCCGATTATAGACTCTGCCTGAAGAAATAAAACATAGTCACGTTTCGAATAATAGATCTGATGATCAATCCTCGCTTTGATATCTTGTAGAACCTTTTTTTCTACAAATCAACCAGCTCCGATACCATGTAGAAATTTTGAATAA
The DNA here is from genome assembly GCA_000404065.3 of Pinus taeda. Lineage (NCBI taxonomy): Eukaryota > Viridiplantae > Streptophyta > Pinopsida > Pinales > Pinaceae > Pinus > Pinus taeda. The sequence continues at coordinate 23,135 of APFE030376467.1, read as the reverse complement.
TATGACACTTATTCACATATATTATCCTGATTATACACTATTTGCGGAATCATGCATAATACATAACCTCCTCTACATTGATCATCAATTTGTGGAATCAAAGAAACAATCACATGTGCACATTGAAGCATCAATCACACATATCAAAATAGTATGTACTAGGGAAAGCATACAGCTGAAAACCCCTCAACTATCTGTATATTATGATGATAGAGAACATGTAACAATACATAGTACAATACTCCTCGCAAGTACTCAGTACTATCTCCACCTGTTACACACAAACTAGCTCAGTTCTGAATCAAGTCACAGGTTCAAATCTCCTCTGTTGTTTTCCTGCCTCCACTGCGCAATACCTGTTGAAAATAGAACCGAATGTATGATCCAAATTCGTATTCCCTTTGGCTGAACCACGCAATCCTCATTGGCAATACTCAATCCATTGATTGTGCAAATCTCATGCAAAACTATAGTCACAACTGATAGTAGACTCACCCTTTCACCCACCTCTAACACTTGTCTCCACTGAACTATCCATGCACTGAGTTAACTGATTTATTCTTCAGTTGATTTATGAGTTAATAATTAGTGAATTAATTAATAATTAATTCACAGCAGTCATCACTAGTTTATTTGGCAGTTAGACTAAATACAACTAGTTCAACTAAGTCAAACTGAACACAACTCCATCAACACCTCAATCAACTCCACCAAACTCAACCACTTGAGTTCTAACTGAAGTCCATCATGCAATAGCTCAACTAACCCATAGGAAAAACGTATTTCCTTCTGATAGTTGCATGTGCCACATCTGTAACTCGAACTGAAGTCCATCTATTTTTACCAACATGACCAATCATCCACAAATAGCATCCTGCAACTCATAGACCATGATCCATATATCTAAAAATAGACTTTGCGCCAAAAATAGCCTGCGGGCCCACTTAGTGAAGGCGACTTCTTTTCACTAAGATCCATCATCTTGTTGCATTTTCAATAGTAATAAAATGAAAGAGAAATGACCAAGGATTTCCCATACAGCAGTCAATCTTCCCGAATGTTGTGTTCGGTGCGTTACGATTTGTAAGGCGGTAGACTCGGCTTCCTATGGATAATAGGATGATAAGCTAGTGGTGTCTCCCAACATATACATGACGGTACGGGGAGCACAAATCTGTACTAGTATCTATTGAATCACAAAAGGAGGAATCACCCAACCTTAGTGAAAACAATAGCAACTAGGTTTAACGACGCTGGAACACATCTCTAGCCTAGACCTCTAGATATGTGAGCGTTAGGTTCCAATGCGTTTTTAAGTTTATTCAATAAATTTTAACAGTTAATCTTGAATTAAGTCTCGGTTTTAAGGCCTTATCGAATGTATCTTAAAAACTCCTAGAATGCAACTAAATGAGCAAAAATACCATTCTCGTTGGATGAACAACTAGCTAAGGAAGAGTGAGAAGTTCAATGCACAACAGCTGAATGGAAAGAAAGCAAACCAATCAAGGAAAAAGGGATACTTCTACCATTTACCCAAACTTGCAAGCAATCTAAACAAGAAAATGGAAAATACATTTTTTTTCTTTTCAATGTCTTAATCTCAAGAATCTACTAATGCAAAAATTTTCTTTCAAATCTTAATACAAGATGAATGCAATTTTTTATTTTTATTTTCAAATAAATGATAAGAAACTAAATGAAAAATGAATTAAAGACTCAAAACTAAGGAGATATTTCTTTTTGCAAAACTGGAAAGTTGTCTCACTAACCGGGAATCAATGTAATCTATGCCAAGTGAAGGAAGGAAACCGCACGAATAAGACACGAAAGCTCAGTAACCAAACATCACATACTAATCAGGAAGATGCCAAACAATGAATAGGAAGAAGCCTCAAACAAAGTTAGAGATTATGCCAAGCAAAGTCTAAAGATCCCAATGAATAAACGACCCAAGCAAACCAATCATCCAAGAAACCCTAAGGTATTTCGGTCACCTGGTTCAAGAGGAAGGATTTCAAAAGACTTGAAACCCGGAACCAAAAATCTTAACAACCAACACTTCTGATACAATAAAGAGGCAAAAAAACAAGCTCAGAGGATAGAACACACTGGCCAATCAACCAGAAACTTTAAAATTTGAAACTTACAGGAATCGTCGCAAGTATAAAACTAGCAACATGTGCCGACAACAAATCGTCGAACCCCTCTAACTAAGCACATTGCGACGTCATCGCGAAAGTACATCAGTTAGCTGCGCCAAACTGATTTCAGGACTCATCATGACCGTTAGGCAATTTAATCACGCTGGACAGTAACAAGTGCAACCCAAAAGACAACGCAGACGTGACTACTTCGTGACTGTGAGAAAATAAACAACGGCGACCTCAGATCAAAGGCAAAAAACAAAATTTGGTTGAGGGAAGGCCAGATCCATCACTCATGAGAGTGGGAAGACTATAGGAGTAGTCCAACAACTTCCGGAATAGAGCATTCTACCCAAACAATAAGGGAGACAATAAACAGACAAAAACAATCAGCACAAAAGACCAAAAACAAGATCCCTAGTATGGTCGTCAACTTGTGACGCAGGCAAGTTCCCTCTGCGGATAGAGGCAACCCCTCTAGCCCTATAGTGGGTCTAGTCACCGCAAAGACAATACCAAAGCAAATGTCCTTAGAAAAATGGTGTTATGAAGGTCCTACCTTCATATCGACATTCGATGAAGTCCTCATCGTGTTGCTCCAACTCATGTTCTTCTAATCACTTGTACCTGAAAACAACATGTAGAGAAGCACCACAAACGTAATAGGAAACAACCAAACAATTTACTTGAAGAGTCAAGGAACCTCAAGCTATTGAAATACAATTTCAACATGTGATATAGGAAACAAGATATTGATTTGTATTAACATAAATCAAAGTAAAACTTACAACCAAGCCTTGACTTTGAAAGTCTCCTCGAAGGGTCCCGTCGACATGTCTCCGTAAGCATTTACTTGTGAACCATCTCCCAAGGGAACAAATGACCCTCTCTTTAGTTCAAAAGATTGATGCTATAAATTTCTCAAACCAACTCTACTCAAACATATCTCAAGCCAAAATACATGTGAGGCTACTTCCACACTCCAATAACACTCTCTACCTCTACTCCTCTCTTAGAAACCTGAAGCTACCAAATTACATCTAGCTATCATTCAGTTACATACCAGCTAGCTAATCTCATTCATAGAGGAGGCATTTATAGGAGGGAGAGGTTTCATAAGAGATGGGAGGAAGAGCTTATCTCTTAGGGAGGTTGCACAAAAGGTGGAACAACTATCCCAAACTAGAGAGGCGAGCTCATCTGACCCAACAACTAGCCCTAGGACCGCCCATGAAGCAATTTCATCTCAAAGCTTCATCGAGTTGTTAAAAAACTTGCCAAAAGTAGATCTTTGCAGTTGAAACACAGGGACAAAGTGTTGACTTCACTAGGGCTAGTACAAACTTGACCATCTTCGCAGGTAGGACAACTTCTGATCCGCGACGACCCAGAAACTTAGGTAAAAAGGGGTATGCTTCAGGGATAATGAATTGAGACATTCTTCCTGAGATTACAAGGAAGGTATTGACACATAATTGGCAACATGACATGGAATAGATGTCAATAATATGGACCGACAATATCCGGGATCAGGGAATGCGGGGTCGATGACAAATTACTATGTAACAGTGGTGCAGCGGGTCCGAAATATGATATCGCAATCAAAGTTTTTACCGTGACAACTCTATGAAACTTGTGATTCAGTGGATGCAATATGACATTAGGGTTGTTACCATACACTGATCGGGTCCACATATTATATCGCAATCAGAGTTTTAATGTGACAAGCCTTCATAACTTGCAACGTGAAGGTTTCGATACGACATATGCGATATTAATTAGGGCATGTTGTAATGGGACCATCAGGTCCGCAACTTATATCACAATCTATGGTTTGCAGGACTTCGACTGGCACACAGATTAAAATGGCCTTAACCCCCGCAATTGACTATGATCTAAGAGTTGAATATGAGATCGAAGGCTAGGATTGAGTGTGGGACTTCAACAACACTTAAGGAAATTTTTACTCCCCTACCCCCACAGTTGCTAATCACCGTCGATCTAACAGATCTGTCGATCTCACGATCCAGATCTATTCCTCCGCCATTCTTCTTCTGCCATTAATATCCATTGATCTAACAGATTTGTTGATCTGACGATCTAGATCAATTTTTGCGATTCACCTTTCGCAAGCACTTAGGTATGATCTCTGTCGTTCATATCTTGAATCCATTATATTTCAATTGGGGGTTTGAGCAGTGTTTACATAATTTAATATAATAGAACCGCAGATAACATGAAAATATAATTTCTCTGATAAAGCATCGATATCTTAACTCCTCCCTATAAACTGCTTCCGATAAATTGCTTCTCTTCTCTTGCTGGCTTTCAATGACTTCTTCCTCTTACTCTTTATCTTTCCTTGGCTTCCGATAGCTTTCCTCCTTGGTTCCACTATTTCTATTACATATTTATGCAATCCTTGGATCCTCCATGAGCAGTATTAAGATCAATGCACATCAATAGGCAACATCATGTATTAAATAATTTGCCATCACAAACACTGTTATATTGACATCTCCCCCCTTTTCATTGATGGCAACATTTGTCTTCTCTCCCCCTTTGACATCAATGGAAAAAGGGTGCACAAGAACTCCCCCCGTCGAACTACGCCCCCTGTCATGTTGCTTCTGTTCTTTATGAATATAATAATTTTATGGGTATGTTACTCCCCCTGTCATGGTGCTCTTCTTTTTACTCAAGATAGAAGGATTGTTGCCTCGTCATCAACTAGCACATTATCCCCTCTTCATGTCTCAGAACTTCTTCATAATGCTTTCAACAATTCTTAAATATGCTCCACTTCAATGATTCAAAACAAACTCTAAATAGTCATACACCAAATGTCCAAGTCCAATTTTTTTATGCTTCTACATTGTATTCTGTTGTCTCCACAGTCAGAATTAAGAGGTCTTCATAGTCCGAATCAAGAGAAAATGCCACTGAAATTTTCATTCTCGCTATCTTTCTTCAAATCAGGATTCCTTTGTATCTTTGTGCTCCTCCTTAAGTTGCTGAGCTATATTGGACAGCACAACATTATCCCTTTTTTTTTAATATCTAATCCTTCACTGTCTTTTAAATTCTTTCTACTGGTTGACAACTTTTTACAATGCTTCAATTATGCTAGATTCTTCCAACTACTCTTGCTTCAAGCTCCATTCCCAGATGATTTTTTTTTTTTGAAGGTTTCCTCTATTACTATCCTTGATTTACCTGTTCTCACATTATATCCCTGAGTCGAGACATTCAACTTATGTAAAACCAACAACATAGTTATTTGCCCTATTTCTTTAGCATTGGATGGCCTTCTCTACTACCCCAATTTATCCTTAGTGATCAAGTGGAAAACATCTTCAACAACAGTCCAAAGAATGGTTACAAGATCATGTTCTTCAATGTAGTTCTCCTGAGAAATTATCTTTATCAAAGAATGATTGTTAATATAGCTCATCAAGGATTTCATAAGGACCCTTTCACGAATAGCTTCTGCAATAATGATCAAGAATCACAGGCTCCCCCTAACTGTATGCATCATCTCTTTTGGCAGAGTCTTCCCATCAAATGCTTAGATTGTCAAAGATCAGGTTAGCAACATGTGTTGTTGGCTGGAGATTTCAAGGGACTTTCGGATTTTATTTGCTTCCTTCTCCATACTTGTGTAACTTTCTTATCTTGCATAATTCTAGCTTGAGAAGGTGCCCAAATCAAGTTACAATTATGTGCCATATGACCAATGTTATGACACTTGAAGCATTCTATGTTGTTCATGAATAAGAATTCATGACTTCTTCTTGCGAAATTGCTTCTCGGAGATTGACGGGGACCAATATTTTTCCATGTGTCCAAAGTTTGTACAAGGATAACAATAACCAAGAAATAAACTTTGGTACCTGAGAGATGGAGATTTCCTTGATGTACTTCTGATGCCTTTCTGCCTTCGCATTCCTTGATAATATTCATCGCCTTTTGTGTTCTTTACATCATCTGCAAGTCTTCTTGGAGTGGGATTTCTTCCATTGTTGCCTTGAATCTTCTCCTTGCCTTTGTTGTAACTGGTAGCATTATTATTTCCATCAGGCTTCCTAATGTCCTTGTTTTTTGAAGTATGTACACCCTTGCTTGAGGATTCACCTTCATAGCCAAGACTTGATTTATCAAATGGAGATCTTTGATTGCTGAGCATGTCATCCAAGGCTTGAGATCTCTTCAAGATTTTGTTCATCCCTTCAACCTTTTTCATGGGGGAGACAATCTCTTCTTCCAATATTTCACAATCATTATTCTTCTTAGCAAGTTGTTTCTCAGTTTCTTCCTTGATACTAGTAGATTCTTTTGCTTCTATTTTAAGGGAGATAATATCAGACTTCATTTTGAATATTTCTTCATTTTCTTTTGCTAGACTGCTCTCCATTTCTTCCTTGATTCTTGTAGATTTACATGTTTCGGCCTTGAGAAGGTTGAGGTCGGATTTTAGTTTGAATATCTCTTCATCCTTTTCTTTTAGTTGGTATATCATGGTGTTTCTCTCCTTTTCTGCTTCATCAACCTGTCCTTCTATGATTACCAATGCTTCCATTGTCTTCTCAGCTCCTTTTGCTAACTTTATTGCTTCTTGTAGTTGAGATTTGAGAGAGGAGACCTCTACCTTGTACTGACCAATCTCTTCTTCAAGTTTGTTCAAGCTCTTGCGCCTTTGTTAAAACTGACTTGACAAGATATCTTCCTGTTTCTTTTCCTTATCCAATTGATTTGTCATGGATATGACTTCTTCATGACGCTTTCTTTTTTTTGATGAAATTCCTCCTCAAGCTTGGCGAAATCTTCATCTCTTTCTTGTACTTGAAGCTTGAAAAGGTCAACTTCCTTCCTTGTTTGGTCTTGGTTACCAACTAGTGCTTTCTTCTTGAGTTCCTCGTTTTCCTTTTTCAAATTGATAATCTCTTCCATGGAATTAATATTGCCCAAACAAAGTCTGAAAAGTTACCTCATGATGATTTCAAATAGCCATCATGATCTATAATAGTCTTCACACAACTTCAATGTGTCTACAATGAACTGCACTAAGCTCTGCACAAAATCAACTCTCTGTTTCAAGCCTCTGTTCTCACTGTCATAGTAAATGCTTCAGGAGTGACTATTTTAGGAGTAATTGCTTCAGTAGTGGCTTCTTTAGAGGAGTGACTGTCGCGGTTTCATATTGCGTGTTCAATTAAAAACAACCCTGTTCATACTCAGATAATATTCTTAGATCTGCAGAGCATGCTTTTGAACTATTATTTGAATCACTTTCAAACACAGGTCCGAGCTTTTCAATAAATAACCCAGTCAACAGAATGTTCGACCTTCAGCTTCCTTCTTCTTTCGCTAGACCTTTCAGCTTCCTTCGTTGCTCACTTGACCTTCGGCTTCCATTTTCATTCGCTATACCTTTGGCTTCCTTTCTTCTTCCGCTAGACCTTTCAACTTCCTTCTTCACTCACTTGACCTTCGTCTTCCACTTTCGCTCACTCGACCTTTGGCTTCCTTTCTTCTTCCACTGGACCATCGACTTCCTTCTTCGCTTGCTCGACCTTCGGCTTCCACTTTCGCTCGCTTGACCTTTGGCTTACTTTCTTATGCTAATTCACTTTCACGAGTTGTGAATTGTCCTTCTTCTCTATGATAGATGCCTGAGATCAATGCTTAGAACTGAAGCGTTTTAACTCGTTTTTATACAATATTCACCAATACTCAAAAGACATGTTCATTTGGAGGGAGCCCGATTTGTATATTAAAAATATATATTGGAGAGTCTTTTATCCATAGACTTGATTATTCGCGAAAACCATATAAGAGTTGTTATACCCACATTAATTGCAATCGCAACTTTCGGAGGTTTGCACATAACATAGTGATTCCACTGTTGCCGATGGAGCAGATGGGATATGATCTTAAGAAGTTGTTAATAAACCCGTCGAGTCCACAACCTTATCGCAATCAGTGATTTGACATCCCTTAGAAACTAGCGATACTACGGATGCGATATTGTATAAAGTCATGTTACAGTGGTGCAACGGGTCTGCAATATGATATCACAATCGGAGGTTTGACCGTGACAACCCTATGAAACTTGCGATTCAACGGATGAGATATTACATTAGGGTTGTTACCATACATTGATCGGGTCTGCATATTATATCGCAATCAGAGTTTTAATGTGACAAGCCTTCATAACTTGCAACACGAAGGTTCCGATATGGCGGATGTGATATTAATTAGGGCGTGTTGTAATGGGACCATCGGGTCTGCAACTTATATCTCAATCTATGGTTTACGGGACTTCGATTGACACACAGATTAAAATGACCTTAACCCCCTTAGTTGACTGTGATCTAAGAGTTGAATATGAGATTAATGGCTAGGATTGAGTGTGGGACTTTAGCCACGATCAAGGAAATCTGTACTCTCCTACCCCCGCAGTTGCTAATCACCGTCGATCTAACAGATTTTTCAATCTGACGATCTGGATATATTCCTCCGCCATTCTTCTTCCACCATGAATATCCGTTGGTCTAACAGATTTGTTGATCTGACGATCCAGATCAATTCCCGCAATTCACCTTCTGTAAGCACTTAGGTTTGATCTCTGTTGTTCATTTCTTGACTCCATTGTATTGAAATCGGGTATTTGAGCAATGTTTACATAAATTAATATAATAAAATTGCCAATAACACGACAATATAATTTCTGTGATAAAGCGTCGATATCTTAACTCCTCCTTATAAACTGTTTCCAATAAATTGCTTCTCTTCTCTTGCTGGCTTTCAATGACTTCTTCCACTTACTCTTTGGCTTTCCTCGGCTTCCGATAGCTTTCCTCCTTGGTTCTACTATTTCTATTACATCTATATTCAATCCTTGGATCCTTCATGAGCTGTATTAAGATCAATGGGCATTAATAGGCAACATCATCTACTAAATAATTTTCCATCACAAACACTGTTATATTGACATCAATGAGAACTTAGATTAACAAGATAGAGAGACTAAATAAGGTGTTAGAGGACATGCTGAGAATGTACATTATGCACCAACCAAAAAGGTGGGAAAAAATTCTTCACTTAGTTTAATTTGCATATAACAACAACTATTAGGAATCACTAAAGATGAACCCCTTTGAGGCTCTATATGGTAGAAGGTGTAATACACCCATAGCTTGGATGACCTAGTAAATAGGGCAACTCTCAGACTTGATATGTTAAAAGAGATGGAACAAGAGGTTATTAGTATCATATAGAAGTGAAAGGAAGCTAAGGACAAACAAAATAGTTACAAAGATCTATAGTGAATGCATATAGAATTTCAAGTGGGGGATCATGTATATCTCCACATTAAACTAAGAAGGAGCTCACTCAAAGTGCGGTCTTGTACTAAGTTGGAACCCAAGTTTTGCTAACCATTTCAAATTTTGGAGAGAGTGAGGTGAGTGGCTTATAAACTAGCCTTACCCCCCACTATAAAGGAACTTGGTGTATTCCACATATCCTTCCTGAAAAAGCATGTGTCTGATTATATATAATCATGTGATCGATTGGTTTACAATACATGTGGAGTCAGAGGGAGATTTCCAACTTGAACGTTTGTGTATCCTAGACCAGAGGCCGATTGTTCTCCAAAATCAAGTAATGGAACAAATCAATGTGCAATGGAAACAATTTGGACCCAATAAGGCAACTTGGGAGCATGCAGACTAAATGAAAGTATTGTACCCATTTTTGTTCAATATGTAACAGATGTGAAAAAAGACTATATCTATAAAGTTAATATTTTTGTCATCTTTTTTTGTTTTGTTTTTGGAACACTAGGGACAATGTTCCAACATCCCCTGCATGGATGATCATACTTATAAACATTTTAAGTAATTGTGCAATCTAATGTGATAACTATTATTGACGTAAAATTTTATTTAAATGTAATGAAATTAATTATGTTTAAATTCAATTATGTCTTGATTGTGGTATCAAGGTGTATGAACACCATACTTAATATTAAAAATGATCAATCATGTAATTAATGCTTCAATTAATATTAAAATGAGTTATCATGTGTTATGATCGATTTCAGATTAAAAATAATTTAATTATATATTAATGTTTTATGTAATGATGAAAATTATAATTTTTATTTAATTTATTATTGAATTTTAATTTTTTTAGAGAAGGATGATGAGCCAAAGTTTGGGGAGATGGGGTCTTCGATTTCACTCACTTGACATGAACCACCATACCCATCTCATTAAATTTAATGTTCAACCCTTATGGTTGGAAAAAGTCACCTTGATATGATATGGTTATTAATGCAACTCAACAATGTCGTCACAACTTTCCCTTCTCGTGAATTGAAAGGGTAACGTGCAAAGGAAGGAAACATGGGGGAAAGGAGTGCTCTCTTGGTCATGTCTAAGATGCAACATGATACCATAAATATGCGAGCCAAATTCAGATAGGGGTTTTTCTTGGGACCTTCTGAAGAGTTTTTTGGAGAGCTAGTGCTAGTGTGGAACTCACATAGAGTATTCAACTCGTACTAGACCACTCCCAGTCTTCGATTTTAAGTAGTGTTTTTAGTTTGGGAACAATGTGAGATTGGACTAAATGTATTGGGCACTTGTTGAGACTGTGAAACCACTGGTGCTTACTGTAATTGTGAAACCACTGATTCCTATCTCATGCTGGGAAAACCTGTAAATGAAATCACAGTGCTTGTGGTTGGCTATGAAACCACTAGTGCTTGTTGCAGCTCTGAAACCACCAGTTCTTTCGAGACTGTTGATAAACCACCTATAAGTGATAAATTTCACATCTCAACCAATGTATTTCCTTGTGAATTTACTTACCAAACTTTGGACCTAGTGTGGGGGTGGTTAGTTATGGGACATAACAATGTAACTAGCTTACGATTGGGAGGATAGTGGAAATCCCTTCTCTAGTCGCCAACTAAAATTAGATTAATCATATAAGTAGCCTAGTCTCTGTTCATGATTTATAAATGCTAAGTTACAACACCTCTATGTGTACATGTGTGCGAAATATTCTTGAACATATGATTCCACTATCTATACACTTGATTGTTAACTGGTTGAGGCGTATTCAAATATTTGACTGTAAATATTTATGGTTACTAACTATGTATATTCTGGTAAATTGACTGTATGTGTTTGTCTGATTGTACGTGAAATGTGCCTCCTAATTTTGCTAAGACTATATCACTCATATTTTATGTGTCTTGGCTGTGTTTCATGGATAATTTTCCCATATATATGTATAACTTGTGACAAATTAGAGTGTTTCACTCCTTAGAATAAAATTTGAATGATCTATGTAAATGGCCATTGTAGTTGGCCAACGTTTCATGAACAATAGACACATATATACTTTGTGAAAACTTATTATGATACACCCTCTTTTCTAGCATCAACACTACTGTTGAGCATATATGTATGTACTCACCCATATGACTAAGCGTTGTCGAGTGGGAAATTAAGAACAATAATCAAATATGTATATAAATTAATTAGGTCATGCCCCTTCTTCACTTTGGCTTGAATTTGTTGCACAAACATTTTCATTCACTATACATATGTCTCTCTATTGTTTATGGTATGCGTACGTGATGATAGACATGTGATTCTAAGTGTTTATGTCATAAAAATTGACTGAGATGGTGCACTGTCAAGCTCCAATAATCAATCCTGGGTGATTTTCATGCCCGAACATTCACATATCATTGCAAATAGTATATCATAATCATTGAGCTACATATATATAAATGTAAATACAAATTGGCATGAAGCCACTTTCTTTCAAACTCACACTTAAATTTGGGTCGTGATTCCACCCCTCTCACTTATGAAATACCAAGTTAATAAATGTGGAAATCCCTTGAGTAGTGTCATGGATTATGAAATAAATAACATAAATAATTTACGCCTAGGAAACTTATAAATTGACCAAATATTTGATGAAGTTGCAGGTGTAACATAAGTAAGAGAGAATATCTACTTTCAAGGTGGATCACCCATACAATCAAACAAATTGGACCCCAAACCCTTGATGTGATGATAAGTCTTGTGTTGTAATCGACCATTGAGGCAAATTAGGTTATAAAATATTTCACTATGGTTCAGACTCCTAACACCCGATGGGGTGATTAGATGGGTCCACTTTGCATTTGGGCTATCAGCCTCGGGGCTGATGCCCCACTCATCCAAACTTATCATTGTTGATAGAGCAAAAGGGAGGGGGGTAGAACTTGGTAGGCCCCACTTTGTATTTGACCATCGGGACTCCAGGTTTAGAACCCTCACATTCAGTAGCATTTTCACTAACATAACTAATGATTAGTTGTGGTGTGGGAAGGGCCCACCATAGTCTCGGCTGCTGGCTTTGTTTGATATTAGTGAGGTGGGCATAATTATACTTGGGATTCACTAACCCAGTGAATTGATCTATGGTTTGGTGCAATGTGGATTATAACATTCACAACACATATATTATAATTCATGTTATATATATATTATATAATATATATATATATATATATATATATATAATATATATATAATAATTATATATATATATAAATAAGTTGTGTGCTAGTGAGGTGGACTCGTTGGTCCATGAGCAAATTTAAATACCATATAGCTTCCACGTGGCAAACTACAATTGATGTGGCCAACATCAATAAGACAAAATTTCTTTTGGAACATAACTTTTAATTTGGGTTTCAGATCGATGAAAATTTTACATCGTCAGAAAGCTCTCACCGAGTTGGGCTTGATAACGACATTAGTGTCCAATTTCGTATGTTATATGACGCCAGTAACACCTTCTATAGCCTCATTAATACAAGATGGTGGTAGGGAGTGTTATATTTTGAATTATGGGAATGCTTGACAATAAAAATTTATTGTGATTATATTATAAATGACCCTTGAAGAACCTTCTTGATTGGCCTATATAAGACTTGCTAAATGAATAAGGAATTTTATCAACCCCAAGGGATCTAAAAGGTTGTTGGAGGGTTTTATGGGGCTTAATCAAAGTTTTTATGTTTTGTTTGCAAGATATTTTGTTTAATTAAAATAATAAGAGATGAATATTGTTTTTGAATATTTTAAAATTATTTTATGTGGAGAGACAAGTCAACCTTAGTAAATGTGTAATGTGGATAACACTAATATTAACATATGTTAACCAAAATAATAACAATAAAAATACAAAAATGATTACATGCACACTAACTTATATTTATCTTAATTTTCATTATGAGGTATGGCTAAGATAAAATATCATATATGATAAAAACAGAAGAGAGAGAATATATAAACTATATATTAACTTGGCTCTCCAGGTGAGATACTTGGAGAGTGTACAAACACTCATACACTCCCTATATTTCATTGACCCAAATCAACCTCAAATATATAGGCTTTCACAATGTCGGGTGGTTTGAACCACTCCCTATCAAATGGGATCTCAATCCTATTCTAAAGCAACAAACACTTAAACATAGAAAAGATAACTTTCTCCATTAATGCTAACATTCCTTCTTAATGGATAGAGGGTTCACTTAAAAAACTCAAATGACATACGACGCCTACTAGTCTCAGCCTCAGCTAGGCTTACAATAGTAAAAGGCAGAGCTTTCATTTTAGTCTTCTTGCAGCAGAGCCCATACTTGTTGATTTGTGGATGAAGCTTCATCTTCATTTTCTTTTCCATAAGACAATTATGGAGCTTCACCTCCTTTTTATGATTTATCCCCCTTCGGGGGGAACACATGAACTCTTATCCTCCTCTTCAAGTATATACTAACATTCTTTGCATTTGATGTTGCAGGTTCTTGGGATTCTTCAATTGCTTCTTCTTGTCTCCCAATATCTACACAAAAACTGTGTTAGATTTATAAAGAGGACCACATTTGCTTTTATCTTCCTGCTCCTTCAGGAGAGCTTTCATTTTTCCATCTCTCCCTACTCCATCCCTTTCTGCTGTCATAGTTATGCCTTCAGTCTCTTCACTCAGTTTTGTTGTTGCAGGCATGTTGTTGCAGGCATGTTTTGCATTTGATCTGTATGTGAAGATAGCCCTTCCTTCTCACCAAACAATAATTCATCAATAAGATGTTTTTCAATCATCAAATTGATCCACTCATCATGAGGTATATAAGTCTCATCAAACTTGATTTCTGCATCTGGAAAACTTTCAGGTTCTATAATAATGGATTTGTTTTCATCATCACAAGTTTCAATTATACACAGACATTCATCACCCATCATTGCATCTTCAGTTTCACAATCAAATATGGGATCATTTTCAAGAGCAATATCTTTAGCATCATTTCCCTCATTCAAACAATATTTCATTTCTTAAACATCCCATAAGAATTTTGTACTAAGAATCTCTCCATATTCATTTATTATGCTGAGTATGATGTTGTCATCTAATGCAGATTTTATAAGACTTAATGCTGATGCATCTTCGCTATCATTAATAATATCTTCAACATAATCCAGTAAATTTACCTTCCATAATACTATTTTCATTTCATTTGCCCATATTTCATAATTCATACATGAAAAAGACGGTAAATCTGGCATTAACCAATTAATAATCTCACCAAATTCCAAATTTGCATCTTGATCAGCCACTGGTCCATCATTGTCAACCTGAAACACATCATTAAATTTAGCAAAACAATATTTTGCATTTCTCCTTTGATGCTTTCTCCTTAGTTTTCTACGAGACTTACTTTGAAGACCCATTTCTCCCTATTTTCTCCCTTGCATCAAGCACACAAGAACACTTCGACCAGGAATAGTTCACTGCCCACTGCACTTTCTGTGGCCTCAGATACTAAAGAAAAAAATAAAAAACTCATACCAATTGGCTCTCTTGAACTAGCTCTTTTCCATCCAACCAAAACAACTACTCACGCTTACAATATGTGATCATTGAGTGTCGTCTTCCAGAGAAACACTAGCCACACCTCTCCTATAGGATTACGAAAGCTTGCAAATTTGATGGAGAAAATATGCATACCCTTGGGGCATTCAAGTTGAAGCCTCGACATGTAGATTCACCGATCTTGAAGGGTTTATCAATAGAATTCAACCTCTCCAAAGAGTTGAAGCACTTAAACTGTACACAGACCAATGATATTGAACTGAAATACCTCTTGCGAGATTTATAGGGGCCTAAGTCCCCATGTTGATGCTACAAATTTCCACAAAATTCCAAGAAGTAGCCCAAGGATTCGACCACGAACTCATGCACTAGGCTTTCAATCTCAAGCATGAGGCACAAGCCCAAAGTCTTATGAACACCATCACATTGCCTATTGGCAATGTGATTTGAAGAATCATGAATCAAGAAATGTCACCATGTACATACATTAAACCCTGTCTCCTTCCTTAGAAACACTCAAATGTAGAACACAATCTTTGTAGCTGTCAACTAGCCTGAAGCAGATGTTGGCTTGTATCTCCATCAAATTCCAAACTCGACTCTTGTCGATGTTCAGGTCTCAATTCTCTATTCTTTGTATCACCACCTATAAATCATACAATCAAATGAAATGCTAGTTAAAGCTCCAGTTAGAGCACTTGACAAGAGACCTCGAACGCAGAAACAAGAGAAGATTCCTAGCTGGACAGAGGAACCAGAACAACACTTTGTCCACAAACTTTTGCTCCACATTGCAACGTCTCCCTCTCCATAGCGTTCATGCGTAGACTTTATTCTTTCCACGGATTTGCAAATCCCACTGCAACTCTAATCAAATGAAGCAATTCCATCACACGTTCACGCCTTCGGCTTATCTTGGTCTCACTTCTTTCCTACACGCATATCTTGGATCATGACCATTCAAAAAACCATAACCCGGTGGCACTCTCTAGGATTTCTTAATATTGTTGAACGAAACATAGACCTAGATCTACTTCGATTTTTTTCCCTTACGGATTTCAAATTACAAATATCCCAAAATTCCAGCAAATTATATCTTTCAGAGTTCCACATGCTTTTGCTTTCGATGAGAAGGGAGAGAGCTGATCCTCCACTTCAACAGATTTGAGCGCTCAACACCTTGATCTATCAAGATCAGGAACCATCGGTCCACTGATCGCCACTAACCACGCTTACATTCAAGCTACTTCTCTCTCGCTAGCTTCTCCGATCACCAACAACACTCAGACTTCTTCCGGTCTTCTGCACGTGACTTCCTCTCAGACGGCTAGCTCCTCTTGGATGGCAGAGCACCAAAGCTAAATGCGCGACCTACAACAATAACTCACAATGTCATTGTGTCGATGGCGTGTGGGGATCTCGGCCACTCACCTCTTCCTCTGTCTGTAGATCACGCGGGCAAATCATGCCTCCTGCGGTCTTCTCCATAGCCTTTGATCACCTCAACGGCCTCAAACGTATCCACGCCAACGGCCTCCGGCGCTTTCTCGCAGAGGCTCTATCGCTGACAAGGAAAAAAAAAATTCCTCCACTCAGTGAGTTATGGTGCAAGCAACTTTTGGAAATGTTCGCTTCCTCTGCCAAAATCTTGAAACCATAGTGGATTCTACGGCAGAATCGATAGAGTTCACTTCCCAGTATATAGAAGAACCAGATTTTCTTTCCCTCGGATGGTTTGTAGCTTCTTTTTTATTTCTTTCACTCGTATGCTTTGCAACAACCTCCTCATTAATTGACAATCTAGCAAGATGTCCTCACACACGCAGCTTAAAACAATCGGTGTGATTTACCACTGCGAACTCGCAATGGTCTTCGCGACTGTACACCACATATATGCCACTATCGATAAAATGAAAACGCGTGGGATAGTAACAGTGGGATCAATGCGATTAGCCCTCCAATCCAAGAAATGATTTCTCCTCAGTCACGTTCTTCACTACAACTTACAAGATCGACAACCCTAAACCTCTAATACCATGATAAAAACATAAGAGACATAATATATAAACTATATATTAAGTTGGCTCTCTAGATGAGATACCTGGAGAGTGTACAAACACTCATACACACCCTATATTTCATTGAGTTAGATGAGCCTCAAATATATAGTCTTTCACAATATCGGGTGGTTTGAACCACTCCCTATCAAATAGGATCTCAATCCTGTTCTAAAGCAACAAACACTTAAACATAGAAAACCTAACTTTCTCTATTAATGTTAACAATATATATATTCTTGAAAATTTACTATGTATAACATTTTATTTCTATATTATTAGTTCCTTCAAAGTATGACTCTCTATTTAATGTTATTAATTTAACATTGACCAATATAAATTGAAAAATAAGTTGGGGATAAAGGAGGAGATTACCTTGAAGAATAAGGATAATATTTAAAATAGTATTACTTCTTAATTTAAGGATAAGTTGTGGGATGATAAAGAGTTATAGGGAAAAAGAGAGCTAAGGTATTATGAGGAGGTGATCAACCCCAATTATGCTACCCAAAATTATCTTTCTGTCTTGACTTGTGTCTGAATATTGTGGAGATAAGAACTAATTCTCATGAGCTTTGAAGTGAAACGAGGTGTTAGTTAATTCCCAAAACACCTTGGGAGGAAAGAGTCTATCACCTTTTCCATACTAAGAGACTCTCACTCACATCCTTTCTCATTTCCAAAACCTTTAGCACACTACCAACCTTCTTGATTTGTTAAGTCAATAAAACTATAGTAATACTTCTCTCCCTTCTTTTTGATCATAAAAATAAAATATTAAAAAATCTGAAAAAATCTCTTATTTTCTTAAGGTACAATAGACTATATTAATTTTAATAAACATCATCATCATTTTTTAATATTATTAAAATATTTTTCAAACAATTAATTAATTAAATCGTAATTATTTATTTATTTATTATAAACCATATACAATATTTAGGGACTCTGCTCAACTTAACTTATTTATTTACTTTGGAATGACTCATCTAAAACATCTTATTCGTAAATTTAACCTACAGATGAATAAGATCATGAATGCGAAATCATATTCAATGTTGCCACATAATCGTTGTAGGTAGATCATGAATGCGAAATCATATTCAATGCTTCCACATAACCATTGTAAGTAGATCATGAATGCAAAAGCATATTCAATGCTGCCACATAACCGCTGTAGGTTTTTATTAGGTCCTTGCCGTTATCCAGGGGTGATGAAGCTGATGTTTGGATTTTATAACAAATATATTTATTAATTCACATGTTTATTTATATATAATATATATATATTAATTTAGGTTAAAGTAGTATTTAGTAATTGATTTTTAGTTGTTTATTGTTTTTTTGAAAGCTTGGTCAAACTATTTATTCATCATGTCTAGTATATTACTTTGATTGGACATGGAATCCAACTAGTGACTTCACATCAAAGAATGTCATTGAACTAATGACCTCATATCAAAGAGTACCTTAAAACACATGATTACCGTCTATCCAAAACCCCATAAACTTAGAATTAACTAATATAAATTATAATATTTTTCATTAATTTATTTTGATTATATATATTTTCACTATAAATCAATATAAACAATTTTATTTTAGTATAATATTTTTTAATAATTAACATTGAACTCTTTATATGTAATATGATTAAAAAAACATTTAAAATTTGATGATAAAGAAAGATTTCAATGATTTAATAGGTCAAAAACATTTAAATAATTTAATATGTAAACTTATTCGGTAATGATTATATGAAAAGTTAAATAATTTTAATGTAAAAAATGTTTAAATAATTTAATATGTAAACTTATTCGGTAAAGACTAGGTTGCATGTAGTACTGGTTTATCAAATTAGCCAATTTTTTCTAATATTATATTGTTATTATTATAGTTAACATTGAACCTTTTATATGTAATTCGATCTCAAAGAAACATTTAAAATTTGTTCACAAAGAAACATTTAATATGTAAACTTGTTCAGTAAGGATTAGGCTGCACGTAGTACTTGTTTATCAAATTAATCACAAGGGTGTTTATTATAGTTAAAATGGGGGACCAAAGAAGGGTGGTTTAGGAAACACATAGGTGTAGTAAGCATCATTAAAGTGCTTATTATAGTTAAAATGGGGGACCAAAGAAGGGTTGTTTAGGAAACACCTAGGTGTAGTAAACATCATTAAGGTGTTTATTATAGTTAAACTGAAAACCAAAAAAAGTGATTTAGGAAACACCTAAGTGTAGTAAGCATCATTAAGGTGTTTAAAGTGTTTATTATAATTAAATTAGAAAAAAAAGCAGTTTAGGAAACACTTAAGTGTAGTAAGCATTAGTGTGATTTAGGAAACACTCAAGTAAATATAGACTATAGTAATCTATCATTAATTATAGTCTATGTAGCCTTGAAGGGCATTAAGCACGCACTCACCATCATTCCTTGGTGTCTAGCTTGTCCATGAAGTCTACATCCCCGCTTTGTCTATCATCATGGTGCGTCCCGTTTCCTTCGGCGAATACAATCATTAAAAATTCGGAATGGAAGTCGATGAAATGCCTGCTCTTTCCACTTGGCGAAATATCCTTCCGCTGGACCACAACCACCTAGATGCATTATGATTATGATTTTTGCATTTCTTTTTAATAATTGAAAAATGAGATAACAGCTGACGGACGTCGAAGAAGAAAAACAAGAGCACGTTGAGTCGACAAAATGAGAGCGATATTTTCTTTGCCCATTCAAATTTTGTATTGAAGTGCACGAAGATAGAATAACTATAGTTATCACCCACTCCTTACTTTGAATGTCGGCGAAGGAAAAAGCTGTTTGTGACCATTTCAAAAGTAGAGGATATAAACACATTCCCTTCCCTACTCTGCACTGCGTTCTCCTCTTTTTGTTCCCTTCCCTACTCTGCACTGCATTGTCTTCAATTGTTTCTTTATCGATGTTTGTTTGCTCAGCTGCATGGCCATGCATGCTGTTTTTTTGGGCTGTTTTTGTTTTGGTTGGATGCTTGCCGTTCATTTCTTTGTTCTTTTTCATTTTCATTTTTGCCCTCTGCGTGTTCTTTGTTCTTTTTTTTCGTTGCAGAACGTGGATCACATTTTTACTCTGTGTGTTTTCATTGTTTGGCTGTCTGATTTTATTTTTGGTGCAGCACGTGGAGCAGAAGATAGATGTGATTTTTTAGGTTTTAGATTTCTATAAACCTACCCACGGGAGTGGAAGATCGCGTATACTTTTGCGCATGGCCTGGAATTGACAATCAGGTATGCATAGAGCTAACGAGTTGCTTCATGGTTTAATAGTTTTTATTTATTAATTGCCACGGGAGTGGAAGATCGCGTATACTATTTCGCCTCGCGTGGAATTGACAATCAGGTATGCATAGAGCTTACGAGTTGCTTCATGGTTTAATAGTTTTTATTTATTAATTGTTTCAGATTCGCCTTGTGGAAGATTGGAAGGGTTTTAATTATTGGCATTGTAATAGATAGACACCACCAATACATATTACACTTTGATGCTAATTTTAAATCTAGTTTGGTGCTAATTTCTTTGATAGATTTAGCCCTAATTTGAAATGAACTTAACACCTGCAACCGGTTGTTAGAGGATTCGTCATCGAGGCAGGGGAGACGAGGGTTATGATGTTTTTGTTTCAACAGAAGCGCATAATGAGACGAGAGGTTTGTTTCTTCGGATTGTGTCGTACCATATCATTCTTTGCCTAATTTTACTCTATTCTAGGTAGGTAATGCTCTCTTAACTTATGTTTTGATCTCTTGGAGGCAGAGGAGCTGATTTCAGGCAAATGAAGGAGATGAGAGGAGATTCGATGCTCGAGAAGGAGGGAGATGAAGGGATCAGGATCGGACCGGTCTTTGTGTTGAATTGGCGTACTCTGCCTCAGTCTCTGTATGCAATTAGGTGTGAGGTACGTAAATACAAATTCTCTCATATCTCTGTTGGTCCAAATTCTACCATGTCTCTCTCATATTCATTGTAAGTACAAATTTGATCATTCTTTGTTTATCAAAGGGAGAAAATGTTGAATAATCTGGAATTCTAGTTTTTCCTTTTATAGAATCCATATCATAATCATAGATTAAGTATAGAATAGGTAGGTTAAACTTTAAAGGTATAACGTTTTGGCCCTTCGCGGACGAGCCCGCCTCTCACGCCGGCGACCTCTCATCGTCGATAGAACCTCTCCCACTGTCTTCGTCTGAGCGACCTCTCTCCCAACAACGGCCGCCAATATCCACAATTACAACGCAACATTTAATGATGCAGCCATCATCCTCTACCTGAAACCGTCGTCGCCATTCCCGTGACAGTAACCTGCATCGATGGGTCAACAGGCATCTGGACGAGCGTGGGCCAATTCAACCAGGAGCCCCTCTTTTCCTTTTCCGACAATACTGGCTTTTCCGACAATCGCTAGTTTTCATCTCCTCTGTGAGTTATATTGAGTTTTGAATGTTTCTTTTTTTATCTGTGACTTTACAATCCGTTTCTTAGCAAATTTGAGTTGGAAGGAGTATTTTTGCGATCCTTCAGCGAAGGTTTCTCAGCGATTATTTATGGGTATCTTTTCGTTTCATCAATAATAGGGACATTGAAAGCTGTGACTGCAACAGTTGAGTTAAACTATGAGAAATGTGGAGTATGCGGGCCCTTTACACTTATTTCCGTGCTCTCTGTATGTGATTTGAACCTTTACACGTTTTACTGGCAAATTGCTTTTTGGCAAACTTTGCCCCGTGTTCTAAATTGGTAAGTTCTTTTGTCTAAGTTGACTATAGTGTTTCTAAGCTTCGCATAATTTAGTTCTGGATTTAGAACTTTTTGGTGAGAATCTATAACCTTTGAAATATCCTCGTGCCAAATTTAATGCTTATTTGGTACCTTACTTTTGAAGTACCTCATATTTATTTGTTATTTGTTATTTTATAGTAAATTTTAATTTTATGTTTCTTATTGATTATTATATTTTATACGGTAACAATCCACCCACTACTTCACTGCAAATAAATTTTAATTTTATGTTTCTTATTGATTATTATATTTTATACGGTAACAATCCACCCACTACTTCACTGCAAATTTTAAATTTATGTTTTCTATTGATTAGTATAATCTATATTGTAACAATCCACCCACTATTTCACTGCAAATTTTAATTTTATGTTTCCACTCACTATTCATACACTAAATTTTCATATAGGTACTTAGGTCAATGGTTTTGAACGTTTATATGGTTCACTAGAGAGCCTGTAATTTCTTTACTTTAATAGTTTTTGTGAATTATTTTCTAATTTGTGAATGCTCAAAAAAATAGAAATAAAGAAAAATTTAGATCATTCTAGTAAATAGGCAAAATCAAGTGGCGAACATTACAAACTAAGATAGTAAGCCATACTAGAAACATAATACTTATTGTATATTGGTAATGAAAATCTAAGTGTCATCCCACAAATTTCGAATTTATACAACAACTTTTTTAAAAGAATCATGCAACTTTTCAATCAAACTTTTTAAATTAAAACAAAGATTCCCATGGGAGAGTCATAATTCCAACTACTTAAATAGAAAACCTTTCCGAAAAACACGTAGGCTATAGACTTGCGTAAACTGAAGTGTTAAATGCATTGGAGGCGCAGGGACAGGCCATTCCAATCCCTGTTAAATGCATTGAAGGCGCAAAGTATCGGGCGCCCCTCCCAAAGCCTTTTGCTCTCGAAATAATCATCATAATCAGAGAAATGTCTAAATAATATTTTAAAATTAATTTATGTTAAAACTTTTGCTCATGAAATAATCATCCCAATCAAAAGAATATTTAAATAATATATCAAAATTGATAGTAAATTTGGTACAGTAAATTTCACTTTGTTATTTAATATATAAAAATTAATAATTCATATAAAAATTAACAATCTATATAAGAATTTTGATGATCACAACTCAAAA